>CAKNXH010057701.1:0-20915 GCA_932178445.1 Andricus quercusramuli
GGCTTTCTTGAAAATGCCAGAACGCGTTCTGTCCTTTTTCAAACGACCAAAACCCGTTCTGATTGGTAGTTTTCAAAAGGGCTGGCTCGAAAAGAGGTAAAAGTAATAATTATATTGGTTTTTCTATGAAATATTTGAATGACATTTAGAATTAAACTTAACGTAGATGGACCGAAATTTACACTTCTCATCAATACAATACCTCCTACATTTGCAAGATGTAAAAGAAACGCGTTCTTTCCTTTTACAAACACCCTACACCCGTTCTGATTAGTAGTTTTCAAAAGGGCGGACTCGAAACTGCCCTTTAGAGTTAAATTTTGTTTTCAATCTGAAAAAAGAAAATGCCTAATTTTTGTTTTTACGTTTCTTTTATTTGAACTGCTGCCGGCTTTGACTTGAAGTTTCCCATGTAAAATGCATGGGGAAAAATCACTTTTATCAGTTTTTGAAATAATTTTTTAGGGTTTGAAAAAATGTGTCGGGAAAGTAAAGATAAGATTTCTTGAACCACCCCCCCCCCTTTCTTATGCAATATTTAACTTAGAATTTTTCTTAATCGCGTTGAATAGTTACATATCATTCGAAAAACTAAAACACGTTGTTATTTGACTTAAACAAAAGAATTTTATTTTTTGAAAAAATTATATTAGTCTTTGGAAGTAGTAGTAGCTACTGTGTTCGTTCGAATTGAAACAATAATTGACATAGTAAGATATTACGTAAGAATGGTTTTAACCCCCCCTACTCCTGAGGTACGATCATGTAGAGATTTTTGTCACCCCCTCCCCCTCAGGACCCTTACATAATTAATGAATGGCCCCTAACACATCCCCACGAGTCCCTGAAAACTACCCTTCAAACCAAAAATATCAATTCTCCATAAAAACGACCTTTTGGGCAATGTATTCTCGTCTTTTTTTCACCTAAAATTATTTATATTGGTCAAGTGGAATATTTATTAACATTGCCTGATTAATTCTCGATTATTTAAACAAATGGAATTAAAATCGAAAAAACAAAAATAAGGCGTTTTCTTTTTTTGGATTTGGAACAAAATGGGGGGATCGTCGCCCTCTAAAGAAAAAAAAGTGTTTTCCAGCCACCCTGGTCCACATATTACGTTGGTTTTATGTTGGTCACTTTTTGTGGACAAAAATCTTTCGCAATGATTAGCTGCTTGAAATTCACAATTTTTAAATAAAATATAAGAGAATTTAATTTCCAATTACGATAAATGAAGACTAGCTGCTGCTGCCTGATGATTATTTGAATAATTTTTATAAACAAATACACAGTTTCCTTATGTCACAATGAATAGGCTAAATTTCATGTTTGCATTATTACCCGAAAATGTCTTTCTAATGAATCCTTGCTGCTATTGTTTTCAAATCAACAATTGTTAGTTACTCAAACAATATTCATGACAAATTCAATTTTTCACTATTATTCCACAAACGGGCCCACATTTTTAGTGGAAATAACTGAAAATGTATTGCCAATTACTCTTTGCTATCATATTTTCCCCTAGGACAAGAACAGTTAATTATTAAAACAATTTTTATAAACAAACGTATATTTTGGCTACTAGCAAACTGATTTTTTAAGTGAATATTGTTTCAATAATCAACAGTTCTTGTTTATGGAGTAAAGATTATTTACTTTTGCCATCACAGTATCATATTTCAGAAAAAAAAATTGTTATCAATGTAGAATGTTTTGAAATACCGAAAGGTACAAATATATTTGCAATTCATTTGAATTTATTTGGAATTCAAACTCAATTCTTATGTGGGGAAGGGTCATTTTATATTTTTACTCTGACGTTTCAAAGGGGGCGGGTGTTTGTAGATAGTACAAATATAAACAATTGCATTTTTGATGCTAAATAATAAATACATCAAAGTACCATCCTTTTTCAGTATTGAAAAAAAAAATACTTTGTTCGATCGAGATTTGAGAAGTCGGCGGATTTTTGTCCCAAAGAAGTCTTGTTTTCTACTATGCTTCGTATACAGGTCGCTCTGAAAACGACCAAAACTAGTTCTGGTCGTTCATTTCGGTCTTTGGCCGTTTTCAAAACAGCCACAACGCGTTCTGGCATTTCTGCAACGGCCAGAACGCGTTTTGGCCGTATTTTTCGGTCTTTGGGCCTAACATATATATATATATATATATATATATATATATATATATGCAACGACCACAAACTTGCCTGGAGCGCCAACTACCGGTATGTGGCCCTACTAATCCCTTGCCGCATCTAGGTACTAATTATCTTTGGTAAAATATCTTCAACTTTGAGGCCTGGCGTGAGCATGAAAGCTAAATCCTCTTGCGTTTTCAGAATCTCGATCAAATGATCGGCATCGACGATGTTGGTAGGCAAATCGTAATCGTTCTGAAAATTTTCCGGAATATATATTTTTCCATTATTGACAATACCTGAAACCGTATTTTTTAGTAGGTGAGGTACATCTGCGAAAAAAAGAGCCTCCGGTCTGGATCCCCTTTTGGAAATGGGTGAGGAATGGAGTTCTTAACATACTTATCTCTACCAGCTGTGATTTCGAAAGCGTTCCAGCAAGCAATATTGGAAGGTCCCATGTCCGTCGTTACGCTGTTCACTCGTAATCCGATATTTTCAGCTTTTTTTATAATCTGCAAAAAAATGGACTTCAACTTTGTACCATCGAATCCGCCACCAGTAAAGTGATATCCTACAATTTGCTTCCACCGATATGCAGTACCCGTTAGCATATAAGCTATGGCATGCTTAGTTTTACTATTATCTTTCGATTGAATATTACCATCTTCCTTCGATGGAATGGTTATATCTCCTAGGTACTCTTTAGTTTGAGTATCGTACATTCTTCCACCTTCAATAGATACTTCGTCTGCAGCCAACGAGCATTCCTTATCGGTATCATTTAAAGTTCCCACTTTTCCCTCTAAATAATCAAACATTTCATCTGATGATATTCCTGGTTCAAACTTAATATGTTCTATTCGTTTGCTTAAAGTTATCTGACAAGGAAGTGGTATTCTTTGCCTCAAAAGCTCATGATAACCTGCATTTCCGCAGCAAAATTTTATGCGAAGAGCTTTTTTAATTGTAGAGTTGGACCACTTTCGTGTTTTGGAGTTCTCCCCATTCCTCCTTTTCAGGATTAGGTTTTGAATTTGATCTTCCGTTAACAAATTTTCTAGAATCTGTCTGTATACATCATGAGGGGTCATCTCCAATTTTCTTTTCTCGTCCTTGAGTTTCTGCAATCTTTTCTTCAAGCCCTCAATGGTCCTCATCTGTTTTTCAAATAACTTTCGTAATTTCTCATCAGCACATTCAGCCAACAGACGATATTGCTCGTCAAGCAAAGCGTTCCCGGGAAGTTGGTCACTCTCGAAACCACATGGAATACTTCCCTATAAAAAAAGCAACCTTATATTGTTTATACGATACTTATCAATTACATAATTAATTGATATTTATCGTGTTTTTTATACTTATATATGTATATTTTATATTTATAAAATTTTTCATATTTATAAATAGAGAGCGGATTAGAGTCACTGTGAAGTTAGCTGTCGAGCTCCACTCAGTTCTCAAACGCGTAGAATCCCGGGTAGACCATCTCTTGTTCTTGATAATTTCGAATTGAAAGCGTGTGAAATTTAAGAAAAATGTATGAAATGATTTTTATTTGAAAACGTTGCAATTCAAAATATTTTAGATAGGTAACATTTTTAAAAAGGACAATATTTTGAATGAACGTTTGAAATAGAATAATTTTAAATTGAAGAAATTTTGAAAAAGACGATTTTAAAATTCAAAACCTGCAAACTAAAATTTTAAAATTTGGACAATTTCTTTAGGAAGGAGTTGGAAGTGTCTTATTTCTCATTCAAAGAGCTTAGAAATTCATAATTTTATTTCGAATTCCAGAATCTAAAAATTGAATGATTTTAGATTCAAATTTAAAAAGAAGGCAATTTTAAAACGTTAAGAATGGAATATTTTTCAATCAGAATTTTCAAAAACTGTTCACTTGAATTTAGACGTATGAAAATTGTAATACTTCTAGTTAAGAGCATTAAAAATTTAATAATTTGAAAGTGAAAACTTTTGAATTTTAATATATTTAAATTCGTAACGATTGGTATTTGACCATTTAAAATTAAAAATTAAATTAAGAATTTCAAAGTAAAAGCTTCTGAAATTCTAGAAATTTACATTTGTATTAAATTAAAAAAATTATGATTCAACATAAAAATTGACTAGACCAAATTTTTTTAAAGTCAAAAAATAAATTCCCCTTTTTTTCAGCGTTCGAATGAAGAATGTTTAATTCTAAACTTTAAAAATTAGAATTCTAAAATTAAAACCATTAAAAATTAAAGAAATTATTCAATGGCTCAATAGAAAAATTTGTTTCTTAACTGAGTTAGACATGTGGAACTTCTTGGACCATTTATGAAATAAAAAAACTTCGATATTCAATGCCTGATTCTAAAAATTAACAAAATGTTTAATTTTCGACTAAAAAAGACTTGAAAAAAATTGATGAATTTTCAACAAAATAATTATATTTTCAACCAGATAGTAAAATTTTTAACCGAAAATATTCTGGACCAAAAATGTAAGAATAGACTTTTTAATTAAGAATAATTTACTCTTAGCCATTGAGGATAAATTTGGAACCAAAAAAGGTGACTTTTCTACCAAAAGATATATTCTCAATTCAAAAGGGTAGATTTTCTATCCAAAAGGCAAATGCTCAACAAAACAGGTAAATAGTATAATTTTTAACTATAATAGTAGACTTTTTAAATAAAAAGAATTCATTAAAAAGATGAATTTTAAAGAAACCAATACTTCTTTCAATAATAAGGCTTCTTTTCAACTAAGTTTGCTTCGTTGGAGAATATTCCAACTGCTTTCTCATTTGTGGGTATACCCACCTAAACCGTTCAAGTTAACTAAGAAAAATATACTGGGGTCTAAGGGAACTTAGATGAGTAGCGGGATTAACTGTAATTACTTGTAATAACTTTTAACTAATTTTCTCAGTTGCATGAACTAAGAAACGAGTTTTTTCAACCAAATTGTTAGTTAATCTAACTGAGAAAAGTACTAAAAATGAAAACAGTTAATAGAACTATTCTTTTTAATTCTTCAAGGACCTGATGTATTTTTATTAGCTAACTTTAATGGTTTAAGCAGTCAACTTGACTAAGAATTTATTTACCAATAAATAAGGAAGCAGTTGGATTAATTATTTTGGCCGACTAAGTAAACTTAGTTGACGATTTACCAGAAATTTTTCTCAGTTTATAGTTTGCAAGACAAAATCTCTACATGTATCAGTTCAAAAAAACTGGAATAAGTCAAAGAAATGAATAGCGGGGCAAGAGGACGACTTATTTTCTTTTCACGAACTTTTTTCTGAGAATTTTATCTCGAATGAGCCATAAGACAATTCGTGAGTTTTAGTTGATTCCAATGTGCCTTCATTTTTTTTCAAGTTGAAGATACTCTACTATTACTGGAACTGCAATATTCATAAAATTGATGAGCCCTTAAAGTAACAACTTAGAAAATAAATAATAAAGATAGACCAACGACACGTTTCGACAATTTTTTACCCGATCTCGAACGCTGGACGAGTTTTTCGATCCAGACCCCATTTTGCACTCGCAACGCTCACGCTCGAGACGCAACGGAAAACAATCCAGATTTCGCGCATTCACTTCAACCTACGCTGGCTCGCTCATTTTTCACTTAAAAAACCTGAAACTTTCCAAAAAAATTCTTTAGACCCTTATGAAGAACTTGTCCACGGAAAGTTTTTTGAACTCCAAAATTCCCTCGATACTTTTTCCCGCCGAACGTGAAAAAGCATGGTATTAAATAACTATTGACAAACATCGACATATTGTTAAACAATTGACTTTTTTATGCACAAATCAAAACCCGTAGGCAGCGACAAAGTATAATACGCTTGGGGGTTTAAATTTTACGTCATTTTGTTGAAGTGGCGAAAACTTACGATGAGTTTATTTTAAAAAACGCATTAAATTCCGCTCGTCGAGATTTGCTTTTTATATTTCATTTTTCACAAAGTTGAAATCGCACAAAAAAGTTTTCTACACGAAAATTGTGCTCCTCATGAAGCTTTATATGCTCATATTTTTGTCGAGAGGTGCTTCTTACATTTGAGTTTCAGATAATTTGTCGTGTCATTTTATCTCGAATGGGAGGCAAGGAATACAAAGCCGAGCGTACCGTCGCGTTGGTTATTGCATCCGAATCCTCAATTGTGCGGCTAAAGCGAGCCCTTTACAATTACATTGAACAACTAGCGGACCCGACAAACGTTGCCCTGTACACACGCTTTAAATTTGAAAAATTTAAATTTCTTACATTTTCCAGTGGACTGAATTGTGAATCTACACCATTCTCGTATCCGCTGGAACACGCACACAAAATTTCATCCAAATCGACAGAATTATAATCGATCAAATTATATAATTATAATCGATCGAATTATAATCGAAGAATTATATGTGACGTGTGCCGAAGAAAGGGGGCTTACTCTGGAAAGCGAGACTTTTCAGGACGAGCGGTCGAAGTCGACCCGATAGACGCGACTTATAGGAGAGAGGGAAGACTGATGAAATCTTCCCTCTCCACTTGCCACTACATTCTCACGCATATAGCGGCGCTGCTCACGGACGGGGTATGGTTGAGACGCGGAGATGCAGAGGTGAGTGGTGGGAGGTGTTTCACGGGTTCTCGAGCTCTCAAGCGAAAGCACGATTTCTCGGGTACCTATAAACTCAATTATTAGCAATAATAATGCTCGGAAATTTTTTTTATGGTTTCATTAAAAAGAGCAACTCAAAAACTATCGAAAGGTGTAAAAACCTCGATTTCGAATTTTTTAGAGTAAGCCCCCTTTCTTCGGCGCACGTCACATATATATAAAGATAAGTCGCCATGGCATTTTTCAAGCTGGAACTTCGAAAAACCGCTTTTTGAGAAAAACGGAACGAAAGTTAAAGAGTGCCATCAGCGAACTTGTTATACTTTTCCTTAAAAAATAAAATATAGGGGAAAGTTGCCTAAGACGAGCCCCTTCCTAAGACAGGACACCCTTAATATTTTTGTACAAAAACATTATAGTCATCTCTTACGCATGCGAATACGTGCTCAGCAAAATTCTAGTTATTTTGAAAGTGTTTTTTCCTGCACTAGGAGTAAATTAACTAAAACAGATAGGAAAAATTATTTTCGTACGTTAGAGAACAAAGTTTTACCTGTTTTAGAAGTTGTGATTTAATAACTCGTAATGATTTGAAGGAGTAAGTCATGTGTTTGTTTGGTAGATAATTTTGTAAACTTTGCAACTGATACTTACGTTTTATCAATTTTTGTGCTGTTTAATGAAAATATTTTATAAATTGTGATCATGCGAAATTCCTAAGACGAGCTCCGGTTAGGCTAGAGAAGTGTAGGTAAGAGCGAAGTCTGCTTTACTTGTGATTTTCCGATGGTCCCGATGGTTGAGACCTAACCTCTTTATTGATTTTACACTAGAGTCCCGATATGGGCACCTTCTCTGGGGTACCCTGAATGGCCTTCAAGCTAAATCGGGACTCTCCAAACCATAAACATTCAGGGCCGTATGAACCATTTTTGTTAAAGTTTTGTCCCAAAAAAAATATTTTCTTGGTATTTTCGCCGTTTTGGTTTTAGATCATAATGAACGTGACAATTCTTGAGCTCGAAAATCAAACTTTATCAAAGCAGTCCCGATTTTTAAGTATGTACGTGAGTGTGTCGTTCTTATTTATAGTTGGTGGATTTTTTTTATCGAATTTCTCTGCTCTCACCCCCCAGTTTTGTTCGAATGCCCAAAAAAAAAATTCAAATTTGAGCAAAATCGGTTAATATTTAGGGGTCGCGCAAAAACCATGAATTTCCCCATTGATTTAACATGGGAAAAAGTCAGCTTTTTGTAAATCTAATATTTGAACCTGATAATATGTTACAAATAATTCCGCGTTTTAGTGTATTGTTCAGAATTTGTAGGAGAATAAGAAACAATCCTAAATTTTGAGGTTGAATAATTTTAAGCCACTCTTATGGGTCCCCAAAGAAAACCCCATAAGTGACAAATGTGAATTTTACGTAATATTTCGGTTTATTGATGCTTTTTAAAAGTTTTTTTACATAAATAATCATTGATCAGTAAATTAAGAATATTCAGTCATTTGTTAACTAATATTCAATTGTTTAAACAATTTAAATTTGTTTAAATAATTTTTTTTTCAGCTTTCTCGCGAAATGAACGTAGTTTCTAGACATTATGAGTTATTTAATCAATAATAACAATAACATAATTTGTTTAAATAATTTTACAATTATTTAAATAATACGTATTTGTTCAAGCATATATTGTATGTACCCAAAAAAAGCAGGAGAAACATTTTCTTACTAAATTTTCGACAAATTTTAAGATTTTCAAGTACTAATTTGTTTATTATGAATACTCGTAGATGTTTCAACAAATTAAAATTTCTTAAACAGTTTTTTTGTTCACATTTTTTTGTTGCCATTTTTCGTAAGATTGACATATTTTTATGTTTTACTTTGCTTTTTAAGAATACTCTTAAATGTTTAAAAAAAATTAAAATTGTTTGAACAATTGAATATTAGCTAGCAAATGACTGGGTATTGAAGCAACAGATTTCACTTCCATGGAGAATAGGCATAAGGAGACCAAAGTAGTGTAACCGAAAATGAGCAATTTTTTGTTGTATGATAATGTTGACAATACTTCCCGTTCCCGTGCCAGGCGCTAACACGCGTATTGAGCGGCGGCTGTTTTTGTTTTGTTGACATTGACAGATTCCGAATTATTCACGATTGTAATATGTGATTTACAGAGGTAAATTGTCATTGACATAAAACAAGAATTGAATAATTTAAATAATTTTATCCACCGCAAAACATCTTTTTTTGAAGTGTGTGTGTGTGTGTAACTGTAGAGATCCTGCAATGGACGAGATAGGTACTTTTGAATTATTGCGCTAACGAATTAATATAACCTTTGCGTTATAAACATTTAAATAGAGAATAATTAAGATTTTGATTTCAACGTGAAAGTCAGGATTATTGTATTTGATAAATATTAAATTTTTTATCAGTTTAAAATGCACCAAAGGTTTCCTTTTGAATACATGACTCAACAAATTGTTTAAATGATTTAGGAATTTTGTATTTATGCTTGAGCCTTGAGGTTATATTTACACGGACCATGACGGCGGCCATCTTTACGCGTACCACACTAACGCCGCGCTCGAGAAGATCTAGCATTTCGATGCGTTATTGTACATCCGACAGAAAAATGCTCGTTTTTGGTGAAGTCAATGTACAGGACTTTGGTCTCCTTATGCCTATTCTCCATGTTCCGTTCATTCAACAGCTCGTACTTCTCTTGAAAAGATAATCGCTTCCTCTTATTTTCCTTCGACATTTTTTTACCTTAAACTAAACACGTAAGCGAGTTTACTGCGACATATTTGCAACTGACAAAATGACTGAAGCAGACGACACGATTGACCGCGGGGGATACTGCCCGCTTTTTCATACACTCCTGCGTTGTTGTGGAGTTGCTCCGCTGACTTAGCAGTGCTTCTCTCTCGCCCCCTTGGACCCCCTTGTCTGTGAAATTGAGAACTGCCAAATAGGGACTCTAGTGTACTTCATGAATAAGAAAAATTTTCAACAATGTTGCTTTTTCGATTTATATACGTAAATTCTGGATCTGAGATTAATAATATTCAAAATTTTATAACTTTTCCTAAATATTTTGTCCTTGAATTTTTTTACACTTATTTTCTGTTAGACCTTATTTAACGCTTATTTTACGTTTTATGATGTATTTTACGTAACTAATGTGTCATAAATGTAAAGATTATGTTTAAACAATACGCTGCGAATAAAATTCATCAATATCTAGTGTTTAATTACAAAGCTTTTTTTATTTTAAAAAGGGGCCCGTCTTAGGATACCGGGTTGCCTAAGACGAGACAAATACATATTTTTTCACCATCGAAGTTCATTACCTTTTAAAGATTGATTGAACTTTTGAGTGTGTGAACTTTGTAAAGAAAACATCAAACTATGATGTCAATAATCGCTTAGTATCAACACCAACTAAAACCCGAAATATCTTCCAAAGTATCTTCCGAACTAGAACTAAACCAACGTAATTTTTGCAGTATTATTTATATACTATTTTCAACAATTTTTTAATAATTATTGTATTAATATCAATATCGTATGAGGGTTATTCGATACACCTTATAAACTAACTGTTAAGCTTAGTGATACACGCTAATACGAGTTATGTTTACAAATTTCCTTTAGAAAAAGTGTTAAAATGCAGAGACATTGAGCTATAGACCATTATACAGTTCCCTAAAGTTCGGTCCTCATTGCCATTCTCAAAATATTGGTTTCTTGGTGTCGACTCATTTTTCGCACGACATCGAACGAGTTCCTCGAAAATGCTCGAGAAACGTCACTTGCGGCAGCTCCTCAGTGACAGAGTTCTGAAACACAATCTACAGAAGATTGGCAAAAGATACAAGTAATTTAGGCGAAAGAAGGTCTAACAGGTTTATAAAACAATTGTTGAAGTTTTTTTCAAGATGTTGCAGTATCAGAACCAATATTGATATTTGACTTTTTCTTCTGAATTCTGATTGAACTTTTCTGAAAATCTTTCTACCTGATTTTCCCAAAAAGACAAAGGGGCAAAAAGGTACTTTTAATTTATTTTTCATGCGTATGAATTTTTAAATTTATTTTTGGCTCGTAAAAGTCAAAGAAATTGCAAAATAATAATCTTCATTGCAAAAAAATAATGTATTATGTCCTGCAAACATTAACAGATTGATAAACATATTTTTGTGTCAAAAATAATAATTTTTGTATTCTTAAAATATATTTTTAAAACACGTTATCATTGTTTTTTTGATATTTTTGTATATTCACGGTTAAACTATTGGAAAAAAAGAATTAGAAATATACAAAATTTCGAAAAAAGTACGAGGACGCGCGAACGCATGAAGGCAGACTCTCTAGCCTGGAACCTAGACCTAGACCATTGCTCCATCTCAGCTTGCTCAATCGCTCTATAATTCAAACCGATTGTTATTCTGCGCGAATTACTTTCAAACCTTTTTTCTCTTACCCACTTCCTATCGATGTCAACAACTTGAAAGACAAAATGGCGGATCCAATATGGCAGACAAGTATGTTAAATAAATTTGGAATTTTCTCTCAAATTGGCAACATGTGTGAAAATTAGCTCTAGAGACTTACAGACGTGGCTTCAATTCAATCAAATTATATACAGCATGTTTCTTTTATCATAAGGCATCGAAATATCTAAAGTAATACGCATCTAACGAAAACATTTTCCGTGATAAAAACTCTTTATTTTTCAGGGGGAAAAGTGTTTTATTTCAAAAATTTGGTTCGTTTCGCGCCAGATGGCGCTGTATACAAAGGTTCGGTTTGATGAAAAAAGCACCCCAAAGGCCAAAGGGAACAGGCAACTACTACGTCCACGTCGTTGTTCCTGGGTAGCGCTAAAAGTAGTTAATTAATTGACTGCTTACATACTGGGAGTCCGGATGAGGAGCTTGCGTTTCAAAAATGAAATTGAGCTATCTAATTTTTCTACTCCACTTTAATCCCCTTATACCAATTTTAAGGAAAATCCAAAATTTATAGAGCATACCTGTCCGCCATTTTTTTTAAGTTCTTGAAATCGGATTCGTAATCAGCGACCCTGAAAACCCCCTTATACCAATTTTAAGGAAAATCAAAAATTTATTTAGCATACCCGTCGACCATATTGGATCCGCCATTTTGCTTTTAAGTTTTTGACATCGGATTTGTAATCAGCAATCCTTAAAACCCTCTCATACCAATTTAAAGGAAAATCTAAAATTTATTTAGCATACCCTTCCACCATATTTTGTTTTTTAGTGCTTGACATCGGATTTGGAATCAGCGATCCCGAAAACCCCCTTATAACAATTTTAAGGAAAATCCAAAGTTTATTTAGCATACTCGTCCGCCATATTGAATCCGCCATTTTGTTTTTGGATTTTTTGACATCGGATTCGTAATCAGCGTCCCCAAAAGCCCATGAGTGACAGAATTTGGCCACTTTTATGAACATTTTGACCGATTCTATATGAAATCGGGCAGTCTGACCCTGGTAATGTCACGAAATTGGTTGGGACTGAAATATATTGTTTTCCAAGGTAAAATATGAGGCACTTATTTTTTGCTTTTTATCAAAAAATTTTTTTCGCGAACTTAGGGCTACATGAATATTTAGGTGAATTATGTACAAATTAACGATTTTTTTTTTAAAATATTGTATTTTGGGAACCAATTGACATAATTTAATTTTCTTTGCAGGAGCTTGTACGGAGAACTAAACTCTTCTGAAATCCACAAAGAAAATTGAAAAAAATTTGAAAATTACCAAAATGGCGTACATTTTTCGGAAAAATTAAAAAGTCTATTTTCTCAAAAAGGCCACCTCCGATTTTTTTTGATTTTTTTTTTTAGATTTATGGTAATATGATGCAGATATCCTGTGAGTTTCATCCTCGCTAAACCATTCCTTCTTATAGAAAAACTTATTCTTTGAATATTAACTTTTTTTAATATGATGTATAACTATGAAGTTAATTGAAGATGTTGACGATATAAAAACAATTGAATGCTCTATCAGAAAAAAACGAAAGTCCTGAAAAATGTAATATTTTGTTTCGTGTCATTTCATCTTTGGCAATATCTGGAGTAAAAAAAATCGTGTTGAATCATTACAGTGTTTGATATAGTTTTTTAGTTGTGTCTCATTCGTTAAGATAAAATGGCCAATGCTTTAAAATCAATTTATTCAAGTAAGCGAAAAAAATGTCCTGACTTCGAAGCTGTTCACAAGAAAGTGATATACAGCAACTCTAGTGACCCATTTGTACAGCTTCATGAGTTGGCTGTTTTATTAGGACCTTTTTTCCCAGAAAGAAGAATAATTTCAAGCGACAGTGTTTGTAAAAATTGTTACCGCGGAATTATTGGTAAGTTTCGCGTGTCTTCGAATCAGGCAATTTCTGATATCGAAGAACCAATGTTGGATGATGTAAATGTATGTGAAAATGAACAGTTAGAGTATGAAGACGAAGAATTTCAACCAATTTGTCAGATTGAGGAAATAAATAATGAAATTTCAGATAGGAAATTAAATGTTTCACTTCGTCGAAATCCATCAAGTATCAAAGAAAGGTCCCGAGAAAACTATGCTTGCAAAAAAAGAAAACAGTTGATAGATGCATTCACGGAATCGGCGGCCAGTAAGCTTTCAAAAGTTTATAATGTATCAATGCCAAAAGAAAAGTGCTCTCCTTGCGACGAATGGGTATCTAATTTTCAAAAAGCTTTGAAAAACTGTACAAATGCACAAGAAAAGATCCGTCTGCTGACGGTGGTACCAAGGGAATATACATACGAAGCAAGACTTACTTTCAATGTGTCCTGAAATAACCAAATATATGATAGATCAATCCAGGAAATTTTCGATTGAAAAAGGGATATATTACACTCCTGACCCATATAATGGATATCCTGTGAGTGATACAGAAGTGCAATTAGCATTAGAATATTATTTAAGTGATCACGTAGATTGTACGAGACAAAGCCCAAATAAGAACGACGTGATTTCAGTTAAGGAAAATGGTGAAAGAATTAAAAAAGTAAAAAGATATTTAACACGAAGTATTAGTGAAATATTTCACCTGTTTCGAGAAAAAAATCCGAACGTAAGAATTGGAAAGACATAATTTTACTCTCTGCGACCAAAATGGGTTCAAACTGACCCATTAAAAGATGAATGTCTTTGTATTTATTGCGCCAATTTTGAGCTTTTACTTATTGGATTAAAAAATCAAAGAAGGGATGGAGCGAATATCAAAGATATTCGGAATTAAATTTTGCCAAAAGTGATGTGTCGTCTTGTAACCGAAGTCCAGGAGTTAGGAGTTAGAGGAACAAAGGTGACTTAGAAAAGAGAACAACTTCGATTGACAGTTTTGTCAAAGAGTTAGCAAACTGGACAGAAAAAGCGAGTTCACATATATGTGAAAAATATTCAAAGAGAAGAAATCAAGGAGGAGAAACGTCGCGCTTAGAGTTATTCAAATCATTAAACAATGCAGTGTGACTTTGCTGAGAATTGGAAATTGATGGTAAAAGATGCAATCCAATCTAATCATTGGACAAATGATCAGATATCGATATTTACTGCTGTTTGCTATCGAGGTGCAGAAACTAAAAGTTTTGCAGTAGTTTCCGATGATAAGAAGCATGATTTTGCACACGCTTTATTGGCAATGGACCGTATTGTGCAAATTATGAAATCTTCGAATCCTGAGAAAATGGAAGGAATTACAATAATAACAGATGGAGCTGCAGCTCACTTTAAAAATCGCTATCAGTATCATGCATGAGTAAATCATCTTGCAAGAAGAAGTGGATCTTTTCAGCAACTGACCATGGGAAAGGACCCTGCGATGGCGTTGGCGGCTTATTGGTAAAACACTTTGCAACTAATCATAACTTAAAGAAGTCACATCTGGAATCCATAGATGATGCCGAATCCTTTGTTCGAGAAGTGAAGAAGTATACTAGCGCCATTAATCTAATACTGCTTTCACCAGAGGAAGTTGCCAGTTTTCGAGAAGGAAAGGAAAACGAGTGGGAAAAAGTTCCAGGAATTACTGGCATTGAAAAAGCCCATGCGTGGAAAGTAGAAGTTGGAAAAAACAACGACAGAAAAGTATATATCGCAAATATCTCCAGACATCCATGGAAAGAAATAACAGTGTAATGTGAGGAGATTAAGCAGAAAAATCTGAGCTAATAGAACACGCGGAAATAATAAAGTAAGGAACAGCAAAAATCATAATTTCATCACTTTTATATACTTAGTCAATTTTCCAGTAAACGCATCCTCTTAAATTACTGTTAGATACAATTAAAGAAATTTCCCACAAAAAAGTTTAGTGTTTTAATGTCCATTCAAGATTCCCTTAGATCCTCTTAAAATGCAAATATATTATACTTAGCAATAGTTCCAGTAAATGCACCTATTAAATTCCTTTTAGATCCACTTAGAGAAATTCCATACAACATAATTTAGAGTTTTAATGTCCGTTTAAAATCTCCTTAGATCCTCTTAAGACGGCAATGATAGACTTAGTAATTTTTCCAGTAAACGTAATCCTATTGAATTCCCATTGGATCCATTTAAAAGAATTTCTCAACAAATGATTTCGCGTTTTAAGGCCTACTCAGGTTCCGCTTAGATCCTTTTAGAATTATGTTCTTATTAAATTCCGATTAGATCCCTTTAAAGAAATGTTCAAAAAGTAATTTCGGATTATAATTTCCGATTATAATTTCCACTTAGGTTCCCCGTAGAACCCATTACAAATATATTTTGAGAAATTAACTGCGCAACCAGTGTCCCCTTAGGAAGATATTACAACCCATTACTTTCCACGATTCCTCTTTAAATCCACTTAAAACTCGAACTGCAATCTTAGAGGCTTCTAAACAGATTCTAACGATTTCTGACAGGTATTTTTACCAGGGTAATTTAGTATTTTAATGTCCGTTTAAGATCACCTTAGATCCTCTTAAGATGACGATTATATCCTTAGCAACATTTCCAGTAAACGCACCCTCTTAAATACCGTTAGATCCGCATAGAAAAATTCCGTACAAAATAATTTAATGTTTTAATATCCGTTTAAGATCCCCTTAGATCCTGTTAAGACGACAATTTTATAATTTGTCGGTTTTCCAGTAAACGTACTCTTATCAAATTCCCATTAGATCCATTTAGGGAAATTTCTTGAAAAATAATTTCGTGTTTTGAGGTCTACTTAGATTCCGCTTAGGTCCCCTTAGAATTATGCTCCTCTTAAATTCCTCTTAGATCCACTTAAAGAAATGTTTAAAAAGTAATTCCAGATTAAAATTTCAACTTAGGTTCCCCGTAGAACCCATTACAAACATTTCCCGAAATTAAATGCACAACCAGTATCCCCTTAAGAAGATTTTACAACACATTAAGTTCCACGAATTCCTCTTTAGATCCACTTAAAACTCTACCTGCAAGCTTAGAGGATTCTAAAGAGATTCGAACGATTCCTAACGGGTATTTTTACCGTGGATCTCAGCCCTGCGTATATCAAATAATAACTGCCTCTACACGGGGATGAAGACACAATAGTAAGCGAGGAAAAATACATAAGCAGTGGATTTAATCAAACTTCGTGAATTATCGATATCATCTCGAGTGTAATTCGTCAACCATTACTTTTTATCTTCGATTTTAGAATTACAGATGGGGTCTACCATAACCTCGGAATAATGTACTTGTTAATTTCAAAGAGTTCAACTTGTTTTGGCATTTCCCAGTTTCCCCAATCGAAATTTCGCGATAATTTGCGCATCACTTGATCTAAATATTGTTTTTACGATAAATCCAGTACGCGAAAATATTGGACTAGAGGAACAAAATTGCGATCGAAAGATTTCGTACTGTTGTTGACTTTGTTGACAATCAGACAGCTGACCGGTCATACGGCTATTTTCCGTTAAGCAAAATTTCAAAGCAGGCGCTTGGATATGATGGGTCTAAAGTTCAAGAGCATTTTTAATGATGTTGTAGTAACAAATCGCCTGCTAGAATTTGAGCAGATGAATTTCCATTTTCGACGAACAATCTGATTCTTTAAATCATCCTGTTTTTCTGCAAGTCATATTTTCATAAAAGTATACAATCTTCCCATTCGAATACTATTAAAAATAGTTATTCTACGTTTTTTACGCATATGCTTCATCAGAAACAAGCATAAACAATTTTTAATCCTATTACGTGTTTCTGTCACTAAAAGGTTGCAAACGCCTTTTTGGACCTGTTAGTGACAGAGGAAAAGCATTGTCATTAAAAGGTGCACAGGTGTCACTAACGAATCCACCGGTATGAATCACACAAAAAATCAATAATTATTAACAAGCAATGCGGACATTGCTGCTATCATGTTTTTAGTACTAAAAAATAACTACTTCACTTATGCTTACAAAAAAACTCGTGATTGAAGCATTTACAACAGTGTCAAGCTAAATCTTGTACTTTTGAAAACTAATAGTGTCTTTACTTTATTAGAGTTATTAGTGAAAAAATAAAAAAAGGACAGATGATCGAAATAAATTCATCATCTTGATTACTTCACCTTACTGGTCGAGACCCTTTAACATCAATACACATAGAATATACATAATAGTAATTTTTAGTCGATTTTTCGTGAATAAAGTAATTGTAATATGAACAAACTAATTTTAACATGAATTTGCATTTATTGCATGCATATATTTTAATTCTTATTTTATTATATTCAGCATGTGAATAAAAATATGTAATGCACCCTTACGCAACATTCTGTCGAAGCGGGTGGGGAAGGGGTATAAAGCGTGCTACTAAGCATTACACTCAGCGAGAGAGTCATTTCTTGTCCACCAAATTGAATCCGCCATTTTAAGTTTTTTTAATTCTGACCTCAGATTCGAAAACAGTGACACGAAAAACCCCCCAGTAGTAATGTTCAGTATTATCGATTTTGTTTTATAATTTTGGTCCGCCTTGTGGGAAAAATAAAACTTCAGGCAAATGGCAAGCTGGATAAATAAAAATGAGGCCTAATGGAAATTACGACGAATCGCTTTTAGGTAACTTCACTTCCGGTGAAATAATATTTGAGAAATATTCATTTGTCCCAAAAAATTAACTGATAGATTTGGAACGTATACGCTTCCAACATATAGGCGTAACTTTCTGTATATTGAGAAAAAAGAACTAATTTGATTTGAACAGTTTCACATAAGAAATAAAAATATACTGCAATCAAACATTTACTTTCAATGAGATGTATATTATTATATTTACCAATAGGCTTAGATAAAATCGATAAAATGAAACAGAAAGAAGGAATCAAGGTCCTCATTTTGAAAAGCGTATAACTAATGAATATGGTTCAAAACGTTTCAGTTTATATGAGGATACTTGTCGCTATCTCATTGGTCTTTTTTGACTGTTAGTATTTCATAATCCTGTTCCTCATACGCGCAATGGAAAGATCAATATTTGTTGAAAACATATTAATATATTATCTTCAGATCAAAAAGAAGGTACATTC
This sequence comes from Andricus quercusramuli, assembly GCA_932178445.1. NCBI lineage: Eukaryota > Metazoa > Arthropoda > Insecta > Hymenoptera > Cynipidae > Andricus > Andricus quercusramuli. Next base: position 18,361 of record CAKNXH010057701.1, read on the forward strand.
ATATACATATAGTATATGTCATTTAAAATTAGGAGGAATGGAGAAAGTAAAAAGGAATGTAAAATGATGAATAACTAATTCAACATAGAATCAATTATTCATGAAAAGAAGAGAATTCAATTTTATTGAAGAAAGTTCATAATAATTATGTTTCTCACGAAACAAAATTAAATTAGGCAATTAGCCGCTACGAAATTGCGTCTAAATCCTTTAAATAAGGGTATGTACCATAGTGTCACGTGACTAATTCTGTTAAACGAACTCACTCATGAACTGATCACTCGAAAAATTTTTCCATTATACTAGACAGACGTTCGGCTTTCTTTCCTTCACGTCTGTCTGTTATGAAAAATTCATTAGATTTGTTACTTTTTGAGTAGCTTCGTTTCAAAGAATTGGTTACGTAACAGTATGCTGCATGATTCGGGAATACAGTAAGGAAATAGCCCTTGAACGTTCTGTTTGAGGATGTAAAATTCATAACATTACACCTAATTAAAACTCTTTTCGAACGGTCAGTCACTTCAGTCAATACATTTAAAAGTTTAGGAAATATTGTTTTCTTCGGTCTACCGGTCCCATAAGTAAAGAAAAAAATAGAAAAACGATTCTAGTTCTTAAAAATAGTTCTTTAATCAACTTTTCGACGTTTCGGCACACAATGCGGGCCTTTTTCAGGAAAAATTTCTTCTCTAAAAAATTTTGTTACGATCAGTTTTTTGTGTATTCTTTCATTGTTTGCGAAAGTCATGAACTTCATAACTATACATTTTTGTCATTAACAGTACTTAGTACGTGGAGTCAAACATTCAGAAAAAATAAAAACCTTGTCATAACATTACACGCTTCAATGAGAGAAAATATAATTGGTCACATTTAATAATTACATTTTTGGTTTTGAGAAAGGAACAAGTATAATCGTTAAATATATCTGTCAACGAGTACTAAATATAGATCTAATCTACATTAAGGACGATACTAAAAGAGCGCCGATGAACAAATAAAATTTACATTGAAATGACGAGTGAGAAAACCGCGCCATAGCTCATGAAATTTGAAAAGAAAGAAAAATTATTAGATCAAATTAATGTATAATACAGTGGTAAATTTTATTTATATTCATTGTTTCACTTTGAACATTATCACATATAGTGACTTTGAACCCATCAAATTATCTCTCCCAACGACCGTGGGAACGGAAGCAATTCAGCAAAAAATTGATGGCACTAGATCTTCGCACAGCCTCGCGGTGTGCGACGTTCAGCGCGGACAGTCCCCGCGTTTCGACAGTCTCAGACAGTCTGAAATTAAACGTCTTGAGGTAGAGAACACACTGAGAGAGAAGGGAGCAAATGAGGAACAAGTACTGAATAAATGTCAAGTTTATATACATATAGAAGGATAATCATTTATAGCTTATAGTTGAAACATAACAGTGGTTCCAGTACCGAGATTGAATAAAAAGAGTCTAAATTGGAATATATACTAAGAAATATTTATCGACCATGTTTTTTAAATTGGTAGTAATCTACATGTGTATGTAAGTAATCAAAATCATATATATCCATTTCCATATATACACTACCGGTCAAAATAATGGGACCACCTACAAAATTTGTATTAAAATCACGCTCGTCTTTAAAAGCGTCTATCTCCGTGAAAAATTTAGCTATAAATATTTTGAAAAAATTGTTTGAAAGAATATAAAATTTCGCGTCGATTGAGCTATTGCTGAAGTATTTTTGTTGAATAGAAGTCGAGATAGCGTGTGAGGAAGATCGATGTAATTTCAGATTTTGACGAATTTTCATTTCTCAAATTCAACTCGCTGCATGCTTTAGGGAAGTGACAGGGAAATTTGAAACTTTGCTCAAATGAAGCCTGAGGTCTCAGCTTTAAATTAAGACCAAGAACACTAAAAACTTCTTATTAGTTTTCGAGTTAGGACTTTATTTCTTAAGCGACGCACGAAAGGTTTTTGATGCGGCGGATCGGCAGTTCGCTCGACTCGTTCGGCAGTAGCAAGGCAGAATAGGCGGTGGGCGCCAAACGGGGCACCATTATTCTGAGTACATTATTCTTTTTTTAATGTACTGTAACTTATAATATATTTTTTTTTCGCAAATAAAATTTTTTTCACGTAAATAATATCTTATTTCCCTCCTTAAGGGGAGGGTATAGTATTAAAAAATTAAAAATTTTTTTTTTTTATTAGCCTATATGAATGTGGATCATTTCAAAATTATAGTGTCCAAATTTGATGCAAATCAGAACAAAACTAACGGAGTTATAGAGTTTTAAGGAGGGGGTATAGTTAATTCGATGAAAAAATTGTTCAAAAGTGTCTTAATTGTATACCCTTTACTAAAATAAGTTTGCATTTACTCGAGCGAGTAGAAAAATAATTGAAAATGATCCTTTTTTTCATCGAATTAACTATACCCCCTCCTTAAAACTCTATACCTCCGTTAGTTTTGTTCTGATTTGCATCAAATTTGGACACAATAATTTTGAAATGATGCACATTCATATAAGCAAATAAAAAAAAAATAAAA
>CAKNXH010057701.1:21015-43412 GCA_932178445.1 Andricus quercusramuli
AAGAATGAATGTACTCAGAATAATGGTGCCCCGTTTGGCGCCCACCGCCTATTCTGCCTTGCTACTGCCTAACGAGTCGAGCGAACTGCCGATCCGCCGCATCAAAAACCTTTCGTGCATCGCTTAAGAAATAAAGTCCTAACTCGAAAACTAATAAGAAGTTTTGAGTGTTCTTGGTCCTAATTTAAAGCTGAGACCTCAGGCTTCATTTAAGCAAAGTTTCAAATTTTCCTGTCACTTCCCTAAAGCATGCAGCCGAGTTGAATTTGAGAAATGAAAATTCGTCAAAATCTGAAATTACATCGATCTTTCTCACACGCTATCTCGACTTCTATTCAACAAAAATACTTTAGCAATAGCTCAATCGACGCAAAATTTTATATTCTTTCAAACGATTTTTTCAAAATATTTATAGCGCAATTTTTCACGAAGATAGACGCTTTTAAAGACGAGCGTGATTTTAATACAAATTTTGTAGGTGGTCCCATTATTTTGACCGGTAGTGTATGTATATAATTTGTCGCAATAAAAATTGAGCCCCCGCGGGAAACTTTAAAACGCTCTACACGGTCAAGTAGACGTTTATCGCCGTATTCGGAATACGAAAAGAATATAACATCAGTGAAAAAAGAACAAGAAAAAATAAATAGTGAAAAGGAAGTTTCTGCACAAAAGAATCGGGATAAAATATTAGAGAACATTTCTTTCGGTTACATTTATTTCAAGTTTGCTCCACTAAATTCAGAAAAAACAAGTGTTATTAAAAGTTTAGACTCAAACAACATCATGCCACAAACTCTCTCTGTGAAAGAAATGTTAATTCAAGTGCCAAGTTTCGATGGAGATTCCGAAAACGTCAACGCTTTTATTCGCGGGTGTAACAGGGCAAGGGAAAAACTAAAAGACACCCCTATATTAGAATTTTTAGATTTGATTTCCACAAAATTAACCGGAAAAGCACGCAAGCTACTATCATCGCGTTTAGATTCGTACACTCTTTACAGTGATTTTGAAAAAGACGTCAAGCGCACATTCCGTACCCCTAAAACAGAAGCCTTTTGTTCAAGTGAAATCAGTCGAGTGTTTCAGTGTGAAGACGAAAGAATAATTGACTATGCAAGTAAGGTGCAAACAATCGTGTCACAGTATACTGAGGCAGTTAAAGAGAGTAATCCAACAGAACCGACTGAGAACATTTCTCCAAATGCAAAAGTCTTGATAGAAAATTTAAAAAAATATGCATTAAAACAATTTTTAAATGGTCTCTTAAGAAACATTCGAATTCAGGTAATAACCGGCGAACCTAAAACTCTGAGAGACGCTATCGACATAGCAATTCAGGTAGAACAGGACGAAATTGATCTCCAATATAGGGACAGACTCAGAAGCGGCAATAGCACTTCAGATAGTACAGAGAACTTAAAATCAGTTGCAAAAGTTCATTACTCTAACCCGGTTAGCACAGTTTTTGATAACACTCAAAGTCGGTCAAACACATTCAGTCAAAACAAAAGTAATAAAAATAGAAGTAATTCCCGCGATAGTCAAAATTCACGAGGAAGTCAAGGTAACTCATCTAGAAATAATCATTTGAAATTTTGTAACCTTTGCGAGAGCAATACCCATGATCTCAGCGAATGTAGAACATTTAAAAGAATTAAGGAAAACCGGCAAAACAATAGGGGGAGTAATAGATATAGAAATCAATCAAATTCCCCAAATCGATACGACTCGAATAACCGTAGTCCAAGTAGAGAACGCTTTCAACCAAGACAAAACCGATACGATGGTTGGTACAATCAAAACAGCAATCAAAAAAAAAATTTTGAAAATTATTACCCACATCAACAAAACACTCAAAACTCAAGTAATGATTCGAGATACCCTCCGAAGACTTATCAACCAAATCACCAAACACGTTACCGGACAGAATCCCAACCTAATTTTCAGCCAAACTTCCAACAAAGCGAACAAAATCTTGAAACAAACCACCAATTGCACTACAAACCAAATTATAACCCAAATTATCCGATTAGCAATGAGAATAACCACTACTATAAGTTTAATGACTCTCACGCGTGTAGTTCACCTATACAAAATCCTTTTGATAATCGCGTATATAAGGAACAGAAATCCTCCACAGATTCACAAAATTTAAACACACAAGCGACTTGCCAGATGAGCGCGCAGGCGAGTGGCGAAGCAATGTTAAGATTTCAAGTGGTTCCCAATTCATTTCCGATCAAAGAAATGGGGAGTTTAGGTAATCCCTTTTTCTGGCAGCAGCGAGCGAAAATTTGCTATGAATCCCAATGTTTGAAATTGCATAATCAAACTTTTCCATTTCATAGCGAAGAGTATTTTACATTACCACCACGTTCAAAGAAAATCATTTTCGTGCGAATCGAAGACACCTCACTTACGGAAGGATTCCTTCCTGAGTTAGATGCAGGTCCAGGAATTCTTCTTGGCAATGCTCTGGTATCAGTTAGAAATGGTGTTGCACATATACCTGTGCTTAATGTTAGCAGCGAAACTATCAAATTAATAACACCTGTTGCAAAAATTGAACCAGCAGACTTGTCAGATGCAATGAAAATGAGCTTCCTTCTGAGGCACGAAAAAGATTGCAAATTCTAGAAGCGCTTTTGCCTATAGAACATTAAGATAAAGGCGAAAAATCGCATGTTTTGAAGTTAAACGAACCATATACCCACTCCTATTATCTGCCTGGTGACAAATTGTCGTACACCGACGCAGTCCGTCATAGTATTTCGACGGTGGACGATAAACCTGTACACAAACAACCATATAGGCAACCCCATAGCCTCAAGGAGGAACTTCGCAGGAAAATTAAACAATTACACGACGATGAAATTATTCGTTCATCCTCTTCCCCTTACAGCTCACCAATACTATTAATTCCGAAGAAACCAGATCCAAGGGGTAACAAGCGTTGGAGATTGGTAGTAGACTTTAGACCCCTAAATGAAAAAACAGCAGGCGATGCGTACCCACTGCCAAATATACTTGATATACTTGACCAGTTGGGGGAAGCAAATTATTTTTCAGTACCCGATCTGGCTATGGGATTTCATCAAATTCCAATGGATCCCTTAGACAGGCATAAAACAGCTTTTTCGACCCCCTTTGGTCATTTCGAATACAACCGCTTGCCATTTGGCTTAAAGGGAGGCCCTGCCACTTTTCAACGCTTGATGGATGTTGTTTTGGCTAGTCTTCAAGGTATAGAAATGTTCGTGTACATGGACGACATTATAATCTATGCTAAAAGCTTGGAAGAGCATGACAATAAATTTCATCGTCTCATGAGTCGTCTGCAAAGCGCAAACTTGAAGTTGCAACCGGAAAAATGTTTTTTCCTAAAAAGAGAGATATCATATTTGGGACACATCACCAGTAACCAACAAATTCGTCCAAATCCCGATAAAATTAACGCAGTGAAAAACTTTCCAGTTCCAAAGACGATTAAAAACGTTCGCCATTTTTTGGGACTGGCAACAAGCTTTTGATTTGCTTAAACAAAAACTTTGCGAAGAGCCCATTCTTCAATTACCAGATTTCGAAAAACCATTTATATTAACTACTGACGCGTCAAACTTTGCCATAGGCGCCGTGCTTAGCCAAGGCGAAATTGGTAAAGATCTACCAATTTCTTTCGCAGCTCGACTTTTAGAACCTCAAGAAACGCGATACTCGACTATTGAAAGGGAATGCGCGACAATAGCCTGGGGAGTTGAGCATTATCGTGCTTATTTATATGGGCGAAGTTTTATCATCATCACAGATCACAAACCTTTAGAATACTTAAAAACAATAAATCATAACGCGACCAGACTCGCAAAATGGAGGTTTAAGCTCGATGATTACGAATATAAAATAAAATACAAGCCCGGAAAATATAATGTAAACGCGGACGCCCTGTCACGGAATCCGGTCACAAAAGAAGTTTCCGAAATATTAGGACTAACACCACGAGAGATTAACCGAGAGTAAAAAAAGCGCAACAGAGTGTCGGACTCTGATTCAAAACAATTTCAAGCAAAAAAGAAGAGCAAAGAATTCCACCAGCCGAGTACAAGACTTCGTTTGGAAGGCGAATCGAGTGAAAATCCAAGGCAAAAAAAAATAATTGCCCAGGAACAGACTGAATTACCAGCGAAAAGAAAGAGAGGTAGACCAAGAAAGATTCTGAACCAAGAAAAGACGGAAATACGAATCAAACGGAAAAGAGGACGCCCTCGAAAGAATATAATACAATCAGAATTCAAAGAAATAAGCTGTAAAGGGAAGGCCTTAAGTAAAAATATCACCAGGGAATCATTTGTTTCGGAAGAATCTTCTATGGAATGGGAAAACATCTCAGAAACAGAAATCACGCCGATTTCATCAGCGGACGAAGAAGAAGATAATAATCCTGTAACAACTCCCCGAAGAATAGATTTATCCGGAGACATCCCAAATAACAACCCTAAGGTACAAATCGAATTCTTGGAAGAAGAAGAAGAAGAAGAGGAAGAAAAAGAAGAAGAAGAGGAAGAAGAAGAAGCAGGGATAGAAAACCATGAAGCAGAAACACAGAAGGAACTACACAGAGGTAGAAACACGAAAGAAAAACCATTGCACATTGTTGAAGATGCAGTAGAAGAACCTCGTGATAGTCGACCAGGGAAATCAACAAATTTAGACCAAATAGTACAGAGCGATGCGGAATCATTCATAACAACAGCTGACCAATCGGGAAAACGTCGCAAAGAAATATTATATAAGGAATTCATCGAGAAATCAACCATAGAATCAAGCATAGAATTAAATAAAAAACAAACGAAAGCGACAGAAAACGAGAAGTTAGTCATAAGTGAAAACAATGAAAGAATACCCATCGAAGAACAAAAACAGGCAGAACTCAGAGAGGAAGCTAACGAAGCCCTGGAAAATCTACAAAGATCTAAAAACCCCAAAGCAGTAGAACCTTCAGTCCAGAAGACAAAAGCAGAGGCACACCCAACAGAAGAACGACCGCCACCAGCTCCAGATTATTACAACAAAAATCAGTCGGCCGGTAAAGCGATAACGAAAAATGGCAACAAGAAAAGGTTAACAAAATCCGAGCGTTGTAAGGATAAGTCATTAGCAAAAATAATTATATCCAAAGAACACCTTTTTACTAAAACAGATAACATTGCATTTTTCTTTACTGAAAATAATGATACAAATACAAATATAGTACGTACCTTAATAGAAAGACGTATGTTATCTGAGGAAACTTTGAAACAAACAAACAGCAGTTGTGGGGAAACTACGTATTTCAAAATCGGAAAAACATATATATTTGCTCTAACGATTCAAAAATCCGCGAAAGATATCCCGGATCCAAATATAATACAAGCATGTATCAAACAATTAAAACAACTGATAACAAAATTCAACATAAAATCGTTTAGAATGTCACGCGATCACGATCTACAAACTATAACGCAATGGGAATCTATTAAACGAATAGTCCCCAAAATATTTGTAAACACTCAAATATCAATCACCTTATGTGACGAGAGTCTTTATACACCTTCGGCGAACAAAAGATGCGATATTATCAAAGAGTGTCACGCGTCGACAGCATCAGGACGTAAAGGGATTTTCAAAACCTACCATCGCCTCTTACAGGACTTTTATTGGTCTGACATGCTGGCAGATGTACGCGAAGTCATTAAACGATGCCCGCAATGCCAAAAAAGCAAATCCATAAGAAATAAGCCGAGAGCTCCGATGATAATCACCGATACACCATCGGAACCATTCGACAAAGTAGCAATGGATATATATGGACCTCTTCCGACTTCAAGTAAAGGAAATAAATTCATTCTAACCCTTCAGGATACTTTTTCGTGGTACTGCATAGCGTCGGCACTCCCAGACACATCAGCTAAACGAATCGCTAGAGAAATTGTTGTAAACCTGATTTGCAAATTTAGTACTCCTCGAGCCTTTTTAACCGATCAAGGAAAATATTTTACAAGTAAACTAATGAAGAATTCGCAAAGGTCTTCAGAATCAAACAGATCACATCCACCACATATCACCCACACTCAAATGCAGCATTAGAACGCAGCCACCATGTTCTAACAGACTACATAAAACTCAATACGTACGGCAAAATTGCCAACTGGGACAAAATATTGCCAATCTCCATGTTCGCTTATAATACGAGCGTACATGAGGCAACAAAATTTACTCTACATGAATTGATTTTTGGCAGTCGTGCGTATCTCCCATCAGGCATCATTGAACGGGAAAAAATTAGAACATATACTGATTATATAGATGAACTATGTAACAAACTTTTGGATAACAGAATAGTAGCTGCATTGAATCAAAACAAAGCTAAATGCAAAAGTAAAGAAATTTACGACAGAAAAGCACGGCCAAGAAAATTTTTTGTAGGTCAAAAGGTTCGTTTACAAAAAGAAGTTAAAAGTGGGAAATTCGATGACGAAAACGTAGGACCTTACGAAATCATAGCAATAAAAGACAAAAATAATGTTAGAATACGTATTAACCCTTCATTAGTTCAGGATGTCCATACAGATAAAATAAAACCCGTCTATCTTACAGAGTGGGAGGAATAATGACACCAGATGGCACTGTCGAGATATTGGAGTTACCGCACAGTTCGGGATTATTCTGGGAATACCTGGAAGAACTCAAAACATATGATACAATTTGGAAAATGGTATCATACGTCGATCTTAAACAATGGAGATTGCAACAAGACATCGTCATCACAAATTTCAACATCCTACGGAGATTCTGCAACCAATTAGGACAAAAATGTTTCAATACGGACGAAGTCGAAGCCCTGAGCACACGAATCAGCAAGTTAAGAGAATATGAAGAGCAACTCAATGAATTATTGTCAAGTAGTCCCAACAATAGTCGCAGAAAACGGGCACCATTCGGGTTTTTAGGAACAGTAGTTAAAGTTCTATTTGGAAATTTAGATGACAATGATGCAATTCATTATGACAAAAAAATAGAGGAAATTTCAAATAACACGGCGCAAATGGCGGTTCTTTTAGAAAATTTCACACACGTTGTAAAATCGGAATTTAATCAGAATAAAATCAAATGGACCTTAATGGCCAAGAAGGTAGAAGAATTCGCTCAGCAAATGGAAAACCAATTGAAAGATGTAAATAATAAAATACAAGATCTGCAACTATCTCAGGAATTAGAAGTCCACATCGCGACATTAGATACGCACTTGTCAGAATTCGAATTGGAAACCATAATGTTAATAGACGCAATTTTATTTGCCCGACAAGGCAAAATTCATCCAACAATTTTATCCTCAAAGCAAATACTCGAATGCATCGAAGAAATTCAAAAACAAAAACCGAATCTCGATTTACCCATTCCCATAATGTCCCATAAAACGTACAATTTGGTTAAACTTTCCGACATAACAATTTTTTTCAAAAATTCAAAGATAATATTCATATTACAATTTCCACTTTTAAATCTGGAAATATATGACCTGTACAAGTATACGCCTATACCTGTGAGGCAAAATGTCAATAATGTAACTAGAATTTTTGCATACATTGTTCCTGAATTCAAATATTCGGCTATATCAAAGGATAAATAAAAACACATAAGTCTATCAGAGGATGATTTGGCTATATGCAAATTATTTCAAAATAAACATATTTGTGAAAATGCATATCCTGTTGAAAAAACGAATAGCGCGAGTAAATGTGAGATTCAGTTAATAAGTAAACCTAATTTTCCGAATTTTAAAGATTGTGATATAAGATTCAAACAACTACAACACCCTTACTGGCTCAAACTTGAGACAACTAACTCGTGGATGTATTCGCTACCTCATGAAGAAGTAATGCATGTAACTTGTAAACAACAAACAACGACTTTTTACATATTAAACAACACAGGTATAATCTCGATTAAACCAAGTTGCGTGGCGAATACAGAAACTATAACTTTGACAGTAACACAAACAATAATTTCAAAATGCAATATCACCTTTCAAGTTTTAAAATTAAAAACTACGAACGCTTTGAATCTAACGGAATTATACGACAAGGCAGAACAAGATACAAATTTAGCAGAAGTGTTTCAAGAGTTACAAAACCAACCAGAATTTATAGATAATAGTCGAAAGCTTAACACTGACCTAACAAATAAAGGTATACAATTTCATAGATTAGCAGAAAAGGCTAGAGAAATAGTAAAAAATAGAGATACACTAAGACGAATAAGTCAAATTGAAACAGGCGTAACATATACTGGGGGATTAACAATATTCGGTGAATTGTTTTGGTTTTTAGCGCGGCGATACGCGCTTGGTAGGATGTTTTCTTCTTACTGTTCCAGGAAAAGCATACGGTTCTGTGAAAGAAAACGAAATAAAGAGATCCAATCAGAGCGAAAATCAGCTGAATGTGTGGAACCAAGAGAACCGTCCCCAAGAACTATGGAACGCGCTAAAAGCACACAATCTGTAAATCTTAATGGATCGAATGAAAGCTCTTTACCAATAAATCGTGCTATAACTTGGACTGGAAATGAGCAAGTAGAAACCAGACCAACTACCAGGGAAGACGAAGTCACTCAACCACCCATCGAAACATTGTAGGCAAGAAGACCATACTATAGATCTTCAAATTAATTAATGAACACACCTTTATTATAAATTTAATGACATACAAATATACTTACACATACATACATGCCACTAGACCTATTTTCACACAATGGCCACACATTAGACAAACACAACAGTGAAAAAACAAAACAAATAAAAAAGAAATATTATATAGAGTCACAGAAGAAAGAATGTATAATCTTTTGTAAAAATCAAATTAGGAATAGACTGTGTCCCATGAAGTAGCCTTGTAAGACACATGTTTACTGTTTTTAAATTATCTCTCTCTCCTTGTGTTCAAGACCAAAGCATTATTAATTAAAGGAGCACAGGAGCGCTATCTAACTTCATCGGGGAGGAAGCGTCAACCAAAATTCTGTACCATCAACGCAGGAGCGTTGACTTTTCCACCCCGGGGAGATGTCACATATAGTGACTTTCAACCCATCAAATCTCTCTCCCAACGACCGTGGGAACGGAAGCAATTCAGCGAAAAATTGATAGCACTAGATCTTCGCACAGCCTCGCGGTGTGCGACGTTCAGCGCGGAAGAATACGCGAATCGGTGAGACAGGCCCCGCGTTTCGACCGTCTCAGACAGTCTAAACTTAATCGTCTTGAGGTAGAGAACACACTGAGAGAGAAGGGAGCAAATAAGGAACAAGTACCGAATAAATGTCAAGTTTATATACATATAGAAGGATAATCATTTATAGCTTATAGTTAAAACATAACAAACATTTATTGAAATTTTATTAAATTTTTGTATAAAAATTGATTCTATAATTCGTCTTTTATAAGTGTTATTTTCTCTTGCAAAAATTTTAATACTGTTAAAATTGAAATTAAACAAATGGTCAAAATTCCAGGAGTGTTGTGACAAACCAGTGCCTAAATTTCCAATTTCGCAATCCCTTCTATGTTCCGCGACTCTTGTTTTTAACTTCCTACCAGTTTCACCGATGTAAACTTTCTTACAACCAGTACACTTTATCAAATATACCACTCCTGATCAATTTTCTGTCTTTTCCGAATCTTTTTTGTTAAAAACAAAATCATCCAAATTATGTTCATTCTTGAAATAAACGTTAATATCAAACTTTTTAAATGAAATTCTTAGTCTTTCAGAAAGACCTTCGATATATGGAAGAGTAACCTTTAAATCTGTTTTTTTGTATTTTTCTAACCATTTTTCATGTTTCTTACTTTTACTTGAGCTATTATAAATTTCGTGGATCCTTTCTTTTATAACACTTTCTATTAATGTAAGTTGTTGTAAAGTAATTTTGATATTATCTAAATTTTCTTTTCTAAAATTTACATCGCTTAGTTTAATACATCTATCTATTAATCCTTTTATCAAACCAATTTTTTGACTAAACAAGTGGTAAGAATTCTCATTTAAATATCTCTCAGACCATGTCTGTTTTTTGAACCAATTTGTTAACAAATTACCTTCAGATGTTTTTATAATTTTTAAATCTAAATAGCTTAAACAATTATTCAATTCGGTTTCGTAAGTGAACTGGATGGAATCTTCAATACTATTAAAAGTGTTTACTAAATCTACAATTCTGTTTGTTGGAATAATCAAAAAAATATCGTCCACATATCTTTTATATAGGATCGGTTTAAAGTCGAATTTTTTTAACGCTCTCTTTTCAACATCTTCCAAAACTAGGTCAGTTACAATAGGAGACAAACAAGATCCCATTGGGCATCCCGACGTTTGTTTATAAAATGTATCGTTAAATGAGAAAACCATGTTGTTAAAAACACTTCTGGTGGCAACTAATATCTCATTCTTAGATATTTTTATTAAATTTCTATGTAAATTAAATTTTTCTTCTATACATTCTAGAGCTTAAACCAATGGAATATTGTCAAACATGGAAATGACGTCCATTGAGACTAATGAGTTCGTTTTTGGTACTTTTATATTTCTCCAAATATCCTTTAAATTCCAACTATCTTTAACAATTGTATTTATATTCTCAGAAACAGGTTTTAAAATATTGGATAAGTATTTTGATAAATTATACGTAGGAGATCCGATGGTGGAAACAATTAATCTCCAGTTTAAACCCGGTTTATGAATTTTTGGTAAAGCATATGCTTTTGCCACAACACTGCTGTGCGTTTTTAACCCGTAAGCCATTTTTTCATTTATATATCTCTTTCTCTCCCATCTGGAAACAATGTCATTGCATTTGTTTCCAATTGTGGGAACTAAACTGGTCCTCACATTTTTATATAAATTATAATTTTTTTAAAATATTCTCTATAGTACATTAAATCTTCATGTTCTTTTTGGAATTTTTTGACAGTTTCAAAAGTTTTATTTTTAAATGTATTATTTCTACTGTGATTTGAAATAATTTGAGTTACTTCCTTCCAAATTTTTAGCATTTTATCATCTTGACATATATTTTTAATACAATTTTCAATATTTGCAACGATATTGTTAACTGTGATTTTATTAACTTTAAATGGAACACCAAATTTATTTCCAAGAGCTAAGGTTTCAGCTATTTCCTCTGGTATTCCAACGTTCGATACGTTTTTAAACCATTTTTCTAATCTAAATTTCCTGTTTTTTTTATATAAAAGATATGTGGACGATATTTTTCTGATTATTCCAAAAAACAGAATTGTAGATTTAGTAAACACTTTTAATAGTATTGAAGATTCCATCCAGTTCACTTATGAAACCGAAATGAATAATTGTTTAAGCTATTTAGATTCAAAAATTATTAAAACATCTGAAGGTAATTTGTTAACAAATTGGTTCAAAAAACAGACATGGTCTGGGAGATATTTAAATGAGAATTCTCACCACTTGTTTAGTCAAAAAATTGGTTTGATAAAAGGATTCTCAGAAAAAACTGGGGTTTCTTTTACAACCAATTTTTGGTTCGAAAGGAGCTGCAACAAAAAGGAACCTAACTTGCTGGAAAGGAACCCAAAATGATAAATGGTTTCTAAATGAACGCAAGTCTGTATTCAAATGGTTCTAAAAGAGCCTTTTTCTCACTTCTGCCTTGACTCACTTCAAAGATTGCACAAGTTAATGATGCACATTATGCTTTATAATTGGAATTAAATAATATTGCACTGGAAAAAATTTAATGAATAAACTAAAATCATAGATATTAGTTATTCTTGAAAGGAAGATATCGCACATGAAATGTGACAGTTTTTAAGGTTACGTTATAAATCCGAAGTCTTCCACTGCGCATGCACAAAAAGCGCGGGACTATTCACAAATATATAATATACACTTGCAATATTAGGTTGATATAAAATTTGTTCAAGAAGCTAGGTATTTCTATAATTCAGTTTAATTTGTTTTAAATAAGAATAACAAAATTTTTTAAACATTTATCTGTGTGACTGTTCATAGTATTTATTGATTTCAAATTGGCCCGCGCATCTCGGCACATGCGCAGTTGAAAACGTCGGCAACCGCCGATGGCCATCTATCGGATATGAACAAACTAAAAAGGAACCCTAAATAAGAGTTCCTTTAGAGCCTAAGTTCTAAATGATCCCAAGTTTCACTTGAGCCGCAACATTACTGATCCCTCAGTTTTTTCTGTGTTAATAGATAGATGTATTAAACTAAGTGATGTAAATTTTAGAAAAGAAAATTTAGATAATATCAAAGTTACTTTACAACAAAATAACTATCCACTTACATTAATAGAAAGTGTTATAAAAGAAAGGATCCACGAAATTTATAATAGCTCAAGTAAAAGTAAGAAACATAAAAAATGGTTAGAAAAATACAAAAAAAAAATAGATTTAAAGGTTACTATTCCATATATCGAAGGTCTTTCTGGAAGACTAAGAATTTCATTTGAAAAGTTTGATATTAAGGTAAACGTCCCAGTAATCGTGACCATAAGAGATTTCATCGACTTCAAATATTTAGATAATTGTTTTTGTAGGATTATTTGAGAAATGATTGGTACTGATTGAAGCCATTAACATCCTAGAATATTATAAAAATAGTTCTTACGTTATATTTAATATTACTTTTTATTTATAAACAATTAAAAGTCAAAAAGCACCGTCCCAGTTATCGTGATTTCCAAATCTGTCATGTACTAGTAATCGTGAGTCGTTGTCCCAGTCTTCCTGAAAAAGGTTCAGTTTTCTTGAAATCAGTTTTTAGCAATTTTGAGGTGTATTTTAAGTGTATTTTTGTTTTTTTACCATACTTGAATGAAATGAAAGATGTATTTTTAGTTTTATATTGATTGAGACCTCTGAGATGAAAGCCGTCGAAACAACCTCAAAATCGAATCTTCTGATAGTTCTAATAAATCTGATGGACACTATGAAAATTAAACATAATGAAAATGAATTTTCTTTTAAAATGTTTAGTTTTTATTTCAATTAAAAATATTATCGAATAAAATTAATATTTTATTCATAAGAAATAAAGTGTTCACAAAAATAAGTCGAGATAAATATTTATTAGAATTTTTATCACGATAAGTAATAACAACAATGCTGAAATTCTTTTATAATACTGAATATTATAGTTAAAAATCATTAACATTTTAAGTAACTAGATGTAGCACACGAAATTTGATAAAATGCAGTGACTACAAAAATAAGGTTATTTTCTGTTTACGTTGTCACAATATTAAAACTATCAATAATTATATATCTATTACACATTTTTCTTTATATAATGCAGTATAGATTAATGTTAGCTAATGAAAAATTACTCAATAAGTATTAACTTCACCGAAAAATGATAATAAACTCAAAAATTGATAATGAAATCTCTAAACTCATGCAAATATTTTACATCACCTTTTTTCAGTTTTAAGCACTAATTTATATTACGATTACTATTCACAGTAACAAGTCAGTTCTCCGATTTCATTTCATATCTTTTTGAAATTAATTAAATTATTATTTGTAACGAAATATGGAAATAACATTTTGACAGAGTCGTCCTAGTCTTCGTGACAGGTCACGATTACTCGAGCAACTATGCTTTTGAAATGTCCCTATAATCGTGACCGATATTTCTTGAACGAGAAGGTACTAAATTAAGATTTTACTTTATTTTATGAAACAAAAATTATTTTTTATTA
This sequence comes from Andricus quercusramuli, assembly GCA_932178445.1. Lineage (NCBI taxonomy): Eukaryota > Metazoa > Arthropoda > Insecta > Hymenoptera > Cynipidae > Andricus > Andricus quercusramuli. The sequence continues at coordinate 34,813 of CAKNXH010057701.1, forward strand.
CAAAAAAATTATTTTCGTCCCGATAAACTAATTTCTTGACATAGTAAAAGCTTAAGCAAAGAGAAGCCTTTCCTAACCAAAATGTTAAGCTATTTTCCACGTTTCGTGATTCATCGCCACCGGCAATACAAATGAATTTTTTTTACCCATGTGCACTATTTGTATAAAAAAAATAATTTGGTTTCCACAACAAGCATTGTTCAACCTTACTTAAAAATATTTTAGGATTGTATTTTTATGCGGAAAATACTTAATTCTGGCATTTACACCTCAAAACTCACGATTACTGGGAGCGTACCGATTACTGGGAAATCTACCTTAACGTTTATTTCAAGAATGAACATAATTTGGATGATTTTGTGTTTAATAAAAAACATTCGGAAAAGACAGAAAATTGATCAGGAGTGGTATATTTGATAAAGTGTAATGGTTGTAAGAAAGTTTACATCGGTGAAACTGGTAGGAGGATAAAAACAAGAGTTGCGGAACATAGAAGGGATTGCGAAATTGGAAATTTAGGCACTGGTTTGTCACAACACTCCTGGAATTTTGACCATTTTTTTTATTTCAATTTTAACAGTATTAAAATTTTTGCAAGAGAAATTCACACTTATAAAAGACGAATTATAAAATCAATTTTTATAAAAAAATTTAATAAAATTTCAATAAATCTTCAAAGTGAAACAATGAATATAAATAAAATTTACCAATGTATTATACATTAATTTTTTCTAATAATTTTTTCTTTCTTCTTAAATTTCATGAGCTATGGCGCGGTTCCCTCACTCGTAATTTCAATGTAAACTTTATTTGTTCATCGGCACTCTTGTAGTATCGTCCTTAATGAAGCCTGTAATGTTATGACAAGGTTTTTAATTTTTCTGAATGTTTGACTCTACATACTAAGTACAGGTAATGACAAAAATGTATAGTTATGAAGTTCATGACTTTCGCAAACAATGAAAGAATACAAAAAAAATTGATTGTAACAAAATTTTTTAGAGAAGGAATTTTTCCTGAAGAAGTCCCGCATTGTGTGCCGAAACGTCGAAAAGTTGATTAAAGAACGATGTTTAAGAACTAGAATCGTGCTTGTTTTTTCTTTCTTTACTTACGGGACCGATAGACCGAAGAATACAATATTTCCGAAATTTTATTGAAGACGACGGTCGAAAACAAAGGAGTGGCGATTTTGGAGTTACTTCGTAAAACTTGTATTTTGGAGTTCAGCTCCAAATTTGTCTCGGATTCATAAAATTTAAAAGTTGTTGAAATATTTTTCAAACAAGAACCTAGACGTCCAGGAAAATATTCAGCAGAACCAACCCGGTATTCAAAAATGTGAAGAGACGTCCTTAGAACGTTCCATAAAAGTCCTATGTCAGGCCAAATGATATTCGAAACAAATGTTTCTGTGAAATTATTTAGACATGGACAAAAATTTGTAATACAAGGAGAAAAATACTAAACAATCGAATAAATAGAACTGGAATATTTATTCGAATGATCTAATTTTTGTTTTTGAAACAGCCAACTGTAACCTTAATTGAATGCTTTTTTTATATTTAAATGAGCTATGTGACGTTATGAGTTCTGCTATTAATTCCACATATTTTCATTCCTAATAGGCCAGTATAACATGCTTAATTGCTAGGTGAGTAGATACCCTGGGCCATAGCGCGGCCTGTGATTGGTCGAGAGGCGTGGTCTAAAATGAGTGGCGGGGGTAGTAAAGGGGGCGTGGCCTCGTTACAAAATGGCGCCCATTAGGGGCGTGCCCTAATTACAAAATGGCGCTAATGGGGGGCGTGGCCTAATTAAAAAATGGCGGATAGCCTAATTGGTCGAATGAGTTATTCTGAGTTGGAAAAGGGGAGGGGCCACACCCATCGAATGGATGTTTCTCAGCTCGAAAAGGGGAGAGGGCCCGACACCCTCCCATCGAATGAATGTATCGAAGTAGGAAAAGGGGAGGTGGTCCCACCCCCTTCCTATACGAACCTGCGATGTTTCATCTGGAAAAGGGGAGGGGCCTCGCCCCCTCCCTTTTAGTCGAAGAGTAGAGGTAGTCGGTCATCGAGTTGGAAAAGGCGAGATGTAATTACAACGCAGGCTAATTATCCTAATATTACATTCTATTCAGGTTGGAAAAGGGTTGTTTGAAATTAAAACATCATTTATTTCCATTTTTCACCATTTTATTTATTTAAAAAAAAAAAAAAATCTAGATATAAAGAACACACATGTATTGTTACTTATATAAGATTAAAATAGAAATACAATAATATGTACACGACTCGAGACAAGACAGACATATATGTTAATGAAGCAACACAAAAATAAGTAATACAGGGATACCAACTTAGATAGTAAAACAGGTCTTAGACGCAGAGGAAAATCTAAAACATGTATGTATTCCACAAAAAACTCTTAGCCTATGAGGGAGACGAATACTTAAAATAATGTTTACAAAGCATTATAAACAGAGACACAATAAATGCAAAAGAATATACTCTCTTAGCCAGAGAGAGTAGGCGCAATATTCTTATGCATGAAAGAGCAAAGAGATAATCGATGAAGCAAATGTTATATAATGATTCTAACTTATATGTGATAAAACGAACATTGATTAAAATAGATACAAAATAGCAAGTTTCGAAGAACATGCTTGTACACAAGATTCGAGACGATTGCAGCTATGCAGTGAGTATGCACAGCGACTACCGCCGCTGCCACCATTTTCACTTCCTGATACATTTTTTTTACAAGTCAGTTTATGTTCAGCCAACAGTTTTTTATAAAATCGCACCACAATTTGATCATTCTTCACGAGATCATCGGTAAAAAGTGCATTAAACTCGAGCAAAGAATACCCACTACACATACAATGCAGAAACATAATGCAAAACTGACCACACACGTTCGAAGAGGGACTCTGTAGTAGTTTTGTGTTCCACCTGAATAGGGTACAGTTTCCTCGTAAACGATGAAGATGTTGAGGAATAAGAGGCGGTAAACAGTAACTGTCGAAGTATATTCCTCTGCCTGAGCTGTCGACGAAGACGGCGACCCAATGCGAACCAGGTTTTGTGTGGTCATCTGTGTTGATAACGATAGCAGCAGGTCGTGTCCAAGTTTTCGGTATTTGATCAGCCGGGTATACACCGATTGTGTGGGCCCCCGTCGGTTGAAGCACTTGCAGAATTTGTAGGCTGTTCACTGTCCGTCCATACGTCTTCGTATGCGTGTGATGGTGAACTGGATGCAAGTATAGGAGACACTGGTTTCTTATCTTCTCCGTTGATAGCAGTCCTCGTCCTCGATGTGTTATTGAGCAGCAATAGTTTTTTTTTAGATGATTTGATGACTCTTTTGTTGTTGTTTAATAATCGTACTTGCTCTTGTCGTTGTTTGCCAAGCCACCGTTTGATTCTCATGGCATTATTGAGAGCACATGAGTAATCCTCCTCCTTTTTGATTCCATGATGAAAACAATATTCTCGTTTGTCTGGTAGTTGTTTGAATGTAGGACATGTCAGTTCTTCCAGGTTAATAATTTGCCTACTCATTATTTTTTGTAGTAGTTTCGCTTTTTCACGCCCGCGTGTGTAAATTGTTGCTGCAGATTTAGCTACATTTCGGAGATTAGAGTAGAGAAACTTCATGGAAATGTCTCCTTCGAACCACTCGATCTCATGATAGAATCTTGAGAGCCAATTGTTTTGTTGTTTTACACAGGTAGAAAGTTCGCAAAAGGGATGAGGTGGTGCTGCGATCCAGTGAGCGACAAACTTGTGATCCAGTGTGACGATAGCTACCTCCTTCGGTAAAAAATTGTCATCAAGATCCCGAAAACCTTGAATTTCGATTACATAGTCAACCATATTGCAGATTTCACAACGGGGACGAGGACTGCGACGAAAAACTATATGAGTAAAACGATGTAGGACGATGCAAGTATTCTTTACCAGTACTGGGTTCTGTCTGAAGACTGCTGGCTTATATAGGTTGTAGATATACCAACTTTCCCCTTCCACACGAAAATTCCGTTGGCAGGTGTATGTTTGAGGGTGTGCATTTTTCAAGTTTCGACCTGTTTATACAAGCTCAGGCGTGCATCTTTTGTATAAATGGGGACCGTTGACAGGTGTGGACGTGGGCGTGTAGGGTAATGTATTGACGTGCTCAAACCGGATGAGAGACACATCTTTTGTTACAAAACTGGATTCCATACATGTTCGAACTGGTCGAATCCTTTGTTGCGCCAAATCAATTGCTATAGTCTGCAATAACTTGCCTTGCACCGTCAATTTCCAAGACATTGTCGTACTCGGCGTAAACTAGACAATTGATAGTGTGTGCAAGTGCTTCCTCGAGACGAACCTCAATTCTCAAAGAGCCATGCTTCACAAGATTCCTATGTGAGTAGCAGTGTGCTGACAAATCTGGTGTAAGATCAAATGCAAAAAGGCGGAATCCGTGTGCATAATCATCACGATCTATGTTATTTCCTTCATTGAGGAAATGAATACCACATCCAGTGAACAGTGAGTGGTATGCCTCAACGTAGAGGTTATTTTTTGTAAAATCTGGTTGAATAGGTTTCGATGGGATCTGCATGCCATCCACATATAGTGAAAAGTGATTTATTTTATAATTTTGAAAATTGAACGGGTTTTTCGTGGCGTTTCCGTTGTATGCAGCATTGTCGACAAATCCAATGATTATTCTTTTGGGTAGTTGTCCAAGCACGACATTATCAAGAGTTTCGCTCTGTATACCAGCATGAATGGTAAGTGCTTTCACTTCTACCCTAGTAATGGGATATTTGGCTGTCCCTTGTGATAGTGCTTTTGCATGAGCAAGTAAAATACAAGGACTAATTTTTGCTCGACGAACTAAAAGAGTGGCTTCTTCAATATGGATGGATGCCTGACCTGTAGGATCCATGAGACAGAAAGCATCTTTAGAACGTACGAGACGAAGACGAAGCTCTACACCGTTCAACAGAAATTTATCCTGATTAAAAACATCACGGCGTATATGACCAATCAAGTCAATTTTTTTTCCAGCACCAAAATATGCGCGACGAAGCTTGAGCCCCTTATTTTCCTCAGCATTACCTTCCATCTGCCCAGGGCTATCATTTACCCAGAAGGACGCTGTAAGATGACTTGATTTCGCAGCTGGTCCATAGTTGAGTAATGTTTCAATGTATGCTCTGTAAGCATACGCATTATTTGGTGGCGATACTAGTTTCTGATTAAAGTATACATCCACCTGATTAAAAATTGAGTGTAACATATTATTAACAGGAGCTATTTGATCAATAGAAGCTGCATTTTCCTTGGTTTTTTCTGGTGCATGTAATGCAATCTTGAGATTCAGCATAGTATGTGGTAAATCAATATACTCATCTCCGTTGCCTGGAACGACAAATTCTATGGGTGAATCGTCAGTGAGTGATGAAATAGGTTTGTAGTGAACCCACTGAGAACCTTCTATTGACGTTTGAGTTGATGGTAGAGAAAATAGATCAAGCTCCGATTTCAAGAATTCAAACGAGTGTGAGTGTAAGAAAGACATTTTTCGTAAAGTATTATTTATTTCCGAAAATGTCTAGAATGCTCTTTTTCTTTGATTTTGTACGTCTTTTTACAGTCGTTTTACGCTTAATCTTCTGCTTTCCTTTGTTCTTCTTCTTCTGCTTCCTTTTGCCTTTCGATAATCTCTTTACTTTCTTTGTCCTCCTCTTCTTCCTCTTTCTTGAGATGATGTCAACTTTACCGACGATACGCGATGCACCGAGTTCACCGATTGACTGAAGTCTCTGCCTCTCGAGCATCGATTTATACCCTAAACCTCTCATAAGGTTATGTACCTTCTCCATAGCACGTTTCTTTAAATTCTGTCCAGATTCTCCAATACGTGTTTTCACGGCACTTTTTAGTGGAATATTGTGTTCCAAGTCGTCAATGACATTCATACCCGTGAGTAGCGCTTCTTTACCAACTACGCGTGCACCACCAGTCAAAAACGGCAGAACACGACGAAAGAGTCCACCGAGAAAGCTGCCAATTCCGTGTCCTCTTTGGTAGGGAGATCCAATATAAATTTGTGAAAGTCCTCTTCCACCAACTTGATTCGTGTAATAATTGTCATATAGTAATTTTTTGTTTGATGAAAAATACATCGCAGCTAGTCTATTCGTTTAAAATGAAGTGTCACTGTCAGTGATCCAATCTCAAATGGTATCGGAAGTCCAAGATGGTCCCTTATATCTATTTCGATGGTCCGAAAGCCTGTATGTAGTAGAGGTATGTAATGAGGTGCTGAAAAACCCGATACCTTTGTGGAGCCAAATGTATATTTTCTCGAATCAACAGACACAACTCTTAAAAGTGATGATTTTACATCTCCAACTATACGTGGGTCGCAAATATCGCAATAGACAAAGAGCTTTTCTGGTAGTCCATTTGTGAGGCTTGCTGGTTGACAAGCCATGTAAGAATCTGTTGGTAACAGAGTTTCAGGTGTGAAGTCTAGAATGCGCGAGATTTTCTCGCTGATTACAAGAAAATGGCTACCAACTCGTTCACAGTCATCTTTACAAATTTTTTCCACTGTTACGTACTCATTGTTCAGCTGGTCATGTTTTAAGCGGACGTGTTCGCTGACTTCTGGTGTACTTTTAATTGCTCACACTAATTCAATCACAGACTCATAGACACCTGACGGAAAAAATGCTACTATTGGTTTTAACCACGTACCAGTGAGAATTTCTGGTCTTTTCGTCTCTGTTTTATAACAATTTTTAGGTAGCCCACCTTGACGACAATATGTTCTCGGTAATTTAAATATTTCCACGATGTTCATTTCAGCTGATCATCACTTTGTTTATCAAAGAAATCATACTTTTGCTCGGGAAATTCTGGATCTGGATCGTCGTTGAACATGAGAACAAGCCGATTTTCTAATACACTTTCCCAGGGTCGTACATGAAGAAAGGAACGTGGAAATTGAATCTCTGTAAGAGCAACTGCCCAACGCCCTTGTAAACGAATTTCTTGAGAATTTCTTGTGTTGTGAAATGTGTGATTGTATTGTTGGGATAATATTTCATACTACTATCACTAGGTAGAATGAGATAAAACTGATCTCCATTCATTTCAGATGTTTTATTTCAGAAGCAGGTACCCAAGAATTGAATTTATCAGGATATCCAGCCCACTTGACCAAACCTTGTTTTTGAGATCCTTTCCCACGTGTTTGAATTACTTTTTCGACAATAAACTCGTCCTTGTGCACATTTTTGTTCTTGACATCTGCTAATTCTTGTTCATAAAAAAGTCCATCAATGACTTCACCAGCCAAATCCTCCAACTCGTACACAACAGGCGAATATGTCCTCCACGTTATAACTCGTTTAATAACAAACAATTCCTCACTTTATCCCGGTTCATATCCTTTCTCGAAGGTGCCACGCGCACGACTGATGCGTACAACAGCACCAACCTTATATTTAGGGTTTTTCTTTTTATCGTTGTTGAAATAACGTCGTTGTAAATTTTTTCGTGCAATGGATGCATTCTCTAGGTTAACATCAGGTGGCGGCATACCAATACTAGAATGACGTGTATTATTGTATGCTGTTACAAGTAATTGAAGGATATCAATATATCTGTGAGTGTTACGGTGAGTAAAGTATCGCCACATACGCTCTTTGAGATTGTAAGTCCACCAAATCTGCCTCCCACAAGTAATCTACGTTATCAATATTATAGTGTTCTCTTCTGAAACGTTTTCTGACTGGCCGATGAAGATTAAAACTATCTTGGCTTTTTAACCAATTCAAAACCTCTTTACGCCATAACTTGTTTTTCGTAGCACGTACAAGTTTTTCGATGCCTCCATATGACACCTGATGTTGTGGATCATAGTATAAATCCTCTAATATTTTCATTTTTGTAGACGTAAAGATATCCAAGATTATTTTCCAGGCGATTTATTATTTTGTAATGTAGTGTTACCAGCACAGTTTTTTTCCCACTGTTCGCCGTCGTCGTCGTTTTCGTTCTCGGTTGAAAGCGCAGATTTATAAAGATTTGAAGATTCGCTTTGTGATTTATTATTTGTATTATTTCGTTTAAGTGGAGTTGACGTTTTATTTGGCGAAATGTTCAAAAGTCGTGTACTTTTCCAATATTGACTATTTCCCACGAGCTCTCGCGGTATGGATATTTCGCGAAGGAAATTAGCAAACTGCAGCCTTCCAGGAACGACAACTCTTTTTCTAGGTCGTAATACGTCATTTATAAGGTCGATAATGCTTGAATTTTCCACCCGACGTCCATCGATAAAGACTGTACCTTTTCTATCCCAATATATTCTATCTTTTACATCAGATTTTTGTAACTCTTCTATTAATAATTCTGCCTTCTTTTTGTATGTTTTTGGAACCGACGAAACAATATCCCCAGTATTAACGGTTGTATCATCCACCATATAATTCGTCTCCTCCTCCGTACCATTTGTCTTATCACTGGACACACACACACACACACACACACACACACACACACACACACACACACACACAC
>CAKNXH010057701.1:43422-58163 GCA_932178445.1 Andricus quercusramuli
CACACACACACACACACACACACACACACTGCAGATGTAGTTTGCAGTTTGGCTTTGCCGCTGTTATCCTTACACAGCGGCCGTGAGTGTTGAAGGTGACACCAGTCGCCTCTGGATGCTTTCTTAGGGCTACCATGTATCACGCCATAGGTTCTTAGTCACTTGCTTCCTGATGGTCTAGGAAGTTTCTTACAATGCGACAGGTGTTTAATAAAACAGCCTTTTGAGCTGCCGCCAGTACCCTACTGACTCCTGAATGTTCAAGATGTTCAGTGCATCTTGCGTGCACATTGCCTGTAGCCGAAATCACAATAGGATGAATAGATGCATGTTTCACATTTCTCCATATTGCCTTAACTTCATGCCTTAGCTCGCTATACTTATGAATCTTGGTTGTATAGGTTGCCTGCAAATTTCGGTTGAGCGGACAAGCAATGTCGATGATGTAGACTCTTCCACCTTTTTTCTCTCGCATCACGATGTCAGGTCGATTGGCTTGGATGTAATGATCCGTCTGGATAGTCACATCCCAATATAAGATGTAATCTTCATTTTCTAAAACGGACATTGGAATGTATCTATAGAAAGGCATCCATTCTGTTAAGAGTCCTAGGTTTAAGGCAAGTTGTTGATGTACAATGCCCGCCACATCATTATGTCTGTGCGTATATTCTCTTTGAGCCATTACGCGACAACCATCAATAATGTGCTCGATGGATTCGTTGGTATTATTAGAAGAAGAGTCGAGGCCTTTTACATTCCGATTCGGCTCTCTCTTCTTGCTCCCTGTGCGCTGCCCGGAGACGCTCGAGGGCTACCCGGGAAATTGGTATAGATCCCGGGCATGGTGGGATTTCTCCTGGTTCCAACGAGTCATCATCATCATCGGCATCATCTTCGATATTTTCCGCCTCAGGCTTGTCCACAGCAACAATCAACTCCTCTCCCTCGTGCTCGGAGTAATCTGGAAAATAAAAATAAAAATATTAAATATTTAGATTACGTTTTCTATTTATTTGTTTTCTATACCCATGTAATTTGTGTACTTACTTATCATGATGTGTACAGTTTTTGGCACTGTTATGTTCAGTGTGGCTGCAGGGATTCCTAGATTAGGATATAGTTGCTGTTGTTGTTGCTGTTGTTGTTGTAGTGGTTGGAACCTCTGTTCCAAATCGTCCCATTGCCACAAGAAGTTTTCTGCATCTGTAATTAAAAAAGAACGGAGATTAATGCTCATTAATACACAATTGTAAACACTGAAAAACTATACTAACCTATTTTTAATGTTTTAAAAATGCATCGTGCAACTGTACGTGTGTGTCAGAGAGAGAGAGCTATAGTATAATGAGAATTAGAGCAATTCCCTGTAACCGTAGGGGAGTGAGTCAAAGTTTTCAATGAATCGTCTTTTAATACATACCGGTTTAACTGTTTTACTTTCAGTTAATGTGATGACATCGTGAAATTCTGTGTGTCTAATGGCTCTAAAATTCAATTTTATTGAATCTACTGCTTTATCAACAGTCATTTCACGGATAGTGTTAAAGTTAACATATTTAGAGTTTTTATAGTTGAGCGTGATCCCCTTCACTTTACATTCTGTGTGGATTTGACCGTTTGCACCAACAACTTGGTAGGCGTAAAATTTGGGACCTCCGGAAACAAAGGTCTTTATGAAGCTACCCTCGCCGTACTCCCCCTCGAGTTCGTCGGTCATCTGACCCAAAAGACGACCAAGAGGAGGATTGTACTCACCAGGCTCGTTTCGTCGTACATAAATGCACGAGTCAGTGTCGTAGTACAATACTCTACGACTTAACTGAGACAGGTAGTCGTACAAGACTAAACGAGCCTGGGCTGTTGTATAGGCTGCGATGACAACATTTGTATTTGGCGAGGATTTAGAAGCCTCTGCCGAGTATTTGTACGAAACACAAAGGAGGTCATCGTTGATCGGTGTTATGTCAAGAACCTCTGTTTCCGGGCTCAAGTAAAGTCTATTTAATACCTCTAAACTTTCAATATAGACTGTTTGCATTAAATTTTCACGTTGACCAAACTTCCCCCAAAAAGAGTTTAAGCATAGTTTAGCAACCGAACGCAGTTCAGGATTTTTAGTAATCTTAGAGCGATCTAAATCAACACCCTCGATGGTCGAGTGCTCATTTAAATACGCAAGTTTACTAGCCTCGTCAGTACACTCGGTCGGCCAGCCTGAAGATTCTTGCTTGATTTTAAAAAATTTATGTATGTAATCTGCAAACAATCCACCCTCTCGTGTTTCAGGATTATATTGCACGACATTGTATTGCCAGATTTCATAAATAAATTTGATTTCATAACCCATTTGCACAGCCTTTTTCAATTCATCTGACACCCATACCCCCTCAATTTCGCGCAAAGCAGGCTCATGTCTACACTCTTCCTGCTGGAAATTCTTACAACAGGTATTGCAGAGTGGAAACATGAGTTTTTTATGCACTTTAAGAGGTAGTACTGGATGATAGAGGGATTGAGGCGGTAAAACTCGACATTTCACAAGACCCTCCAAACTGCTTAAATTTTTAAAATCCATACCTGTTATATGCTTACATTCATCACCCACGAGAACTTTAGGATGTCCTACAGGAAATTTACCATATTTTGAAATATAAGGATACAGTGAACAAATATCAATATACTGTATTGTTTCACCATCCTTTACTTCATAAAAACAGGTCGTATTTCCTGTACGGCCACCATAAAAAGCGTAACCAGCCTGCCTAAGTTCTTCGGACTGAGCACGGGTACGTTCGAAACGTTCGTCTAACGAATCACCGCTTTTGAGTTTGGAATCACGATTAATTTTTTTACACGCGACACACCCATGCCAAAAACATCCGTGGAATTGTAAGATATGTCGGTTGCCCTGGTCTTCATAATAACCATCAACCAGGATTCCCTCTGGTGTACGATAATCACGACATCTACCTGCGTGTCGTATCTCTTTTCCGAGCTCTCTCTCACACCACAATAGCCACTCAATGGCTTTTGTCGATTGGTTATTGGCCCTTCTGTAACCACCAGGAGTTATAATACCAATAATGTCTGGTGCAAGAAAGTTTTTACGGTAGACACGCGAACAAGCCGAGGCTATCGTAACACTCTCGGAAAAGGGGCACACATTGGCCCATGTTGGCGAATGTTGGCGAAAACCACAATGTTGGCAAATCTCCTTCATATTTTCTTGGTCAATACACGCAGTACAAACTCTTTGAGCAACGCAGAGGTTTGGCTTGTGTACATTGACGTTGGGATCACCAGGTAATTTATCACACTGCTGAGTTTCAAAATCATAAAAAACAAAGCCTATTCGCTCTTTGTTTTTTACAACTTCATCTAAAACAACTGCGATAAAACACTGGTGATCGATATTACGCCGACATTTGCAACTATTGCAATATTTTTCCCCGCATTTATGGTTTCTTTCATAACATAAATTTACGAAACACGTGCAACCGGTACAAATTCGTAATGCATTGCAAATTGATGTTTTTTTCGGAAAAAGATTGTGGGGTCAGATGTTTTTCGAAACAAATTTGCCCATGGAAATACCGATTACACGCGTTACATTTAATTTGCGGTATGTGAGAATTCTCCGCCGCGAAACTTACGATAGGTTTAAAGAAAGTAACAAAAAGCAAACCATGGTTTGACGAAGAGTGCAAACTCGGGTCTGAAAAACGTCGGAAGGCCAGACTAATTAGTTTACCAAATAAGTGCGATCAAACACATAAGAAGTATCTCGAGATTAGTAAAAGTACAAATAGGCTCTATAGATCAAAGAAAAGGGAGTGGGAAAAGAATAAAATACTAGCAATAGAAACGCATAATAAACAGAATAGCCCGCGCGAGATGTACAGGGGAATCTATATTATAAGGAAAGGCTTTCAAAGTAGAACGGAAGTAATGAGGGACGAAAATGGAAATCTAGTAGCCGATGCGACAGAGAGACAGAATTTATGGAAAGACTATTTCGATAAACTATTAAATGTACGCGAAGCCCCCGTTGAAGGTAATCTCGGCGAAATCCACACTGCTGATCTATTAATTGATGATCCTGCTGATAAAGAAATAAAAGTGGCTATAAAGAAGTTGAAAAATAACAAAGCCGCGGGCATCGACGACCTAACGTCAGAACTAATAAAAAATGGAGGCCCTTGCCTCACAAGACAAATTATTAAATTAATACGCGCAGTTTGGAAAACAGAACGCATGCCGGAAGAATGGAATACCTCTATCGTTATTCCCATCTTTAAAAAAGGCGATCAAACTGACTGTAACAATTATCGGGGAATTTCACTTGTATCTTCGTGCTACAAGATCCTGTCTAATGTAATCCTAAGTAGACTAATTCCGTTTGCCGAGGAAATCATTGAGGATTACCAGTGTGGATTCCGCCGAAACCGATCTACAAGCGAACAAATGTTTACAATTAGGCAACTGCTAGAAAACAAATGGGAATTTAAAGAAGTTGTAAATCAGCTATTTATCGATTTCAAAAAAGCTTACGACTCTATTATACGCGCACGAATGTACTGGATCCTAGAGTTCTTGGGTGTACCAAGAAAATTGGTTAGACTTATCGAAATTTGCTTAAGCGGCAGTAGGGGTAGAATACGCGTAAACGGTAGTTTATCTGAAGAGTTCTTGATCCGCGATGGCCTGAAACAGGGCGATGCACTTTCGTGCGTCCTTTTTCACTTGGTTTTAGAATACGTGGTTAGACAAGTGCAGGCGAATCCGACCGGTGCTACCCTCAATGGGATAGTACAAATTCTTGGATATGCGGATGATCTCGACTTACTAGGGGATGATAAAGAAACGGTAGCTAAAAATGCAGAAATCTTGATCACAAAAGCCAAAGATATTGGCTTGGAAGTTAGCGAATCGAAGACAAAATATATGACCGTCGCCAGATCCGAACAAAGTAATCAAGACGGGGATCTAATGGCCGGAAATATGAAATTCGAAAGGGTTAGCGAGTTTTAATACCTCGGGTCTATTATAACTAGCGAAAATAACATTAAAACGGAAATCAACGCGTGGCTGCACGCTGGCAATGGGTGCTATTATGCAGCAAACACACTATTAAATTCGCGATTGCTATCTAGAAACATCAAAGTAAGAATCTACAAAACAATAATAATGCCGGTCGTCATGTACGGGTGCGAAACGTGGGCGCTGACGAAAGGAGAGGAGAATAGGCTTAGAGTTTTTGAGAATAAAGTACTTAGAAAAATCTATGATCCAAAAAGGGACGAAGAGACTGGCGAATGGAGAAAACTGCTTAATGATGAGCTGCATGCTCTCTACGGGTCAGCAAATATTAATAGAGTAATGAAAGCGCGTAAACTAAGATGGGCGGGGCATGTAGCAAGAATGGGAAATGAAAGAACAGTGGCGCAAGTTTTAAGAGGGAGACCGATTGGTAAGAGACCCTTAGACAGACCGAGAAACAGATGGGAGAAAAATGTAAGGGATGATTCTAAAAGAACTAGGACATGATTACTTAAACTGGATGGAGGATGCACATGATAGAGATGTGTGGCGGTCTCGGGTTGGTGAGGCAATGAACTTTCGAGTTCGAACTGCTAATCTATAATAATAATAATAATGTGAGAATTCTCTGCACTAGTTTGGCATGGGGGTGTCGAGTGGCAAGCAGCGCAAGTTTGGGAGCATCGATGACCTGCCGGGTTATCATAAGCCTTGTTGCATAGTATGCAGAAACCCACACTGCTTGCTGCCGATGTTAGGTTCAAAATGGGGAAAAAATGTCTATCGTTCAATATGATGTTGAGATTATGTAGGATAGTTTGACCTTTTTCGGTTATGAGAGTCGATCCGTCATACAAAGGGGACTAAAGTACCTTTTCCAAAGGTGGAAAATTCATAAATTATAATTGCAATCCTATCGGGGATAAGATACAATTGAAATTTATGTATTTCCTCGATCCCGCAACCGTTTTCAGGAATTATTACCTGGGCATCGTTTACAAGTTGCCTGGCTAATAATGTCTGAACGGTTGAATTCTGACGACGAACCGAGTCCCATTTACGATGTAGCGCACCGGAACGAATCATACCCCGCTCGGCATGAACGCGAGCAGCTACGATGGACCGAGGTAGGCACAAATTGTCCTTACTGTCTATCGTTAAAAGTGACCGCTTTTTTACATCCGCGTGGGTTAGACGAACGTTTCTCCGACCCATACCGTGCTCATCCTTCACCCAATCGAAATTTATCATGAAAGATTGATCTATTATGAAATCCTCGTTACTTTGAATGACGCTAAATAGTACCCTCCAAAAATCCGCTAATGAATGCTGATGAGCAGGTCTGAACGATATACCCCCACCACCCTTTTTGAAATAATCTGAATTGAATTTTATACCCACCCTATCGCTATCGCTTACTTTATCCATTAAATAATCATACAATGTCCTAACCGCGTTTTCACAAAATTCGACGACTTCACCGGCCCGATTATTTTCTGGTTCATTAATTTTAACCTTAAGCTCGACACCGCTAAGCTTAAATTTTGGGTAAAAACGCGAATTCTCATAAATTATTGAAAAAAAACTCTCTCTCTCACCTTTTTGCTGGTGTTGCTGTTCTCGTCGTTCGGCCTCATGCTGCTGATGGTGTTGCTGCTGATGCCCAGCACCAACCTGTGGAGCGATTGGCTCTTGCCACAGTCGCCAAGGTTCCGGTCGAATTTCTTCTTGTGCTTCTTCGTCTGAAAACTTTCCATCGACGGATTCCTCAGCAGCGTTATTGTGGCGTAATCGCTCCGCAGCGGCTGCATCAGCCAATGCCATTACATTTACGTTGCCTGTGAAAATAGAAATAAAAGATTGAAATATTTTTACGATAATCCTTGTTTAAAATTATCTGCTTACGTTGTCTGTGCGAAATAGAGGTTAAATTTAGATTTCAACATTTTAATTTTTAGATTTAGAATTGAATTTGCATTTTAAAAATATTTTAAACTTCTCACAAATATTTTTTAAACTGAAAAAGGTTTCGATGTTTTGAAAGATTTCAGAAAGATTTCAAAGATTTTCAAATATGTCAATTGTTCCAAAGATTTCGTAGATGTTTCAAATATTTTAAAACATTTCATAAATTTCTCTCTAAATTTCAAAAGTTCACAAAGTTTGCAAAATATTTCAATTATTTCATAAATTTTTCTGTTTTGTTGAATAAATTAAGTCAGATTTTTTACATTTAATTCATGACAATTATTCATTCATTCTTATAATTTTAAAAGAGTATAAAGAAAAAAATTTTGTTGAAATATAAAGTAGATTTTTTCTGCATTCGCATCAACAAAATTATTTATTAAATTCTATTATTTGAAAGTGGATAAAGATTGAAACATTTTTAAAATGTTCTTATTCAAAACAAAAGAAAAAAAATTTTAAAAGTTTTTTTTTTTACATCAAATCCAAAGAAATTATTAATTTCTTTCTAAACAGATAATTTTGAACATGGATTATCGCAAAAATGTTTAAATCTTCATACTTTTATAAAATGATAGAAGTGAATGAATATTTTCACTGAATTAAATGTGAAAAATTTTACTTTATTTTTGCAGCTAAATAGAAACGTAATTTTTTTTAAATATTTGAAGTGTGTACACAATTTTTTATGAAAAAATTGAAATATTTTAAAAATGTTGTGAATTTTTTAAATCTTTGAAATATTTTTGAGAAAATCGTTATTGTGAAATCTTAAAATATTTGTAAAATTGTTTACATTTAAATTCATGAAAATTATTCGTTCACTCTTATCATTTTAAAAGAGTATAAATAACAAAAGTTTTTAACCATTTTCATTCTTGTTCAAAACAAACGAAAAAAAACAAAAAATGAAAATAAATTTTTACATTAAATTTAACCAAGTTATTCATTCATTTTTAAGCAGATAATTTTGAACATGGATTATCGTAAAAATGTTTAAATCTTTATACTTTTAAAAATACTAGAAGTGAAAGTATAATCTCACTGAATTAAATGTAAAAAAATTTTACTTTATTTTTTATAACGAAAAAGAAAGATAAAATTAAAAAAAAATATATTGGAAGTGTCTATGTAATTTTTAAGAAATCATTGAAAAAAACTTTGTAAATTTTTGGAAATCTTTGAAATATTTTTGAAAAAAATTATTATTGTAAAATCGTAAAAATATTTTTGGAAACTTTATTTAAAAACTTACTTTGTAACTCAAGCGTAGATGCGGAGAATATCCCACTACTAGTTGATGGAGCGAACATAAGGTCTTCCGCCTCATAGTCCCTCCAACGCATTGGTGGTGCATCCTCATCTACAGCTTCATCGCGACGAACCTCTTCCTCGTGCTCTGGCCAGGGCTCGCACGCGGGTATTTCTATCCCGTCTTCATAAGCAGGGGAGTAACCTGCAGGACTTGGTTGTGAAGCCTCTACGCGAACTATAAAATGTGAAAGACAACAAAATTTACACTTGTGAAAAAAAGGATCACACACACACATACGTCAAAGTGTTTAAATAACTTCACGAAAAACACCTACCTAATAGATTGCGTGCTAATTGAGCACTTCACTCCACAAACATATTATACGCTAAGCGTAACGCACTGGTTGAAACCAACAAATGAGATATCCGGGATATCTCATTTGGATCACAAGTTAGCAGTATGTTATGCAGATATAACAAACACTCCGCGTCCGTCAGGCGATACGCGGTAGCCATCAGGCTATAAACTAGGACTTCAACTTGGACCATGATTTTTTAGGGGCGGTTTGAAAACGAATATGTACTTCTCTCAAGACGATTGAGGGAAAACTGAATTTTGAGGCTGAAGTGTGACTATTTAAGAACAGAAAAAATCTACCCCCGCCTACTAACCTACTTTTGTGTTTCATACCAGCCCCTGTACTTTTGAAACTTGTCCACTGCATCTCTGGCACTGGCTAGAAAGAGGTTAAATTCTTATGACAATGAGGCATCGGTACCTGCCTTTTCTATACTGTTTTTATGGTGGTGCCCGGCGAGCTTTTGAAATTCGTTCATCGACATTGTTTACGAGGTGGTCGAACTTTTCGTAGGAAATTTTCTGTATCTCTGTCTAGTACACATAAATTTTAGGAAGCAATAGTTGGACAGGGTTTTTTCAATGCTTTAGTTTGCACGTTATCGTGTAGCTAAATGTTCACAGCAGCTACTTCCGCTTTTACATAAACTGAATTTAGAATACAATGAGTTCGAAGACCGATTTTTTTTTCTTCTTGCTTTTCATGAGTAACCCTAATAAAATTTTAAATTGTTCTATTGTAACTTGCCTCACGAAGCATTGTACACACGTTTGCAATAATCACTGTCCATTTCCGACGAAAAATGTTAGCATCTTCTTTAGGATTTTTTTCAGAATTTTTTTACCGGATTTTTTCTGTAACCACCTGGGTAATTTGTTACTTTACACCATAATGGGTTAGTTTCTAAAATCAAGTGCTTTTGTTATTTAACTGCTTTACACACTGAACGAAACCTATTCAGTCTATGGTTTTGAATCATGTGGAACTCTGTGTGATTTTTGGAAAACGCACATTCCTATGTGTAGTTTATGGTATGTAGGTATTCAATACATATTCTTTTGTGGAATTTTGGGAAAATACGGACTATCATGTGTGATTTATGGGTGCAGGTGCGGGCCACATATTCTTTTGTGAAGTTTCAGAAAAATACACAATGTCATGTGTGATTTATAGTTGCAGGTGTCAGCCACATATTCTTTTGTGATGTTCCTGGAATGTATCAAATGTCATGTGTGATTTATGGATGCAGGTGTGAAGCACATATTCTTTTGTGAAATTCCTGGAAAATTGGAATTTTCAGAACATACGAAGTCTCATGTGTGATTTATGATTGCAGGTGTTCAACACATATTCTTTTGTGAAGTTTCTAGAAGGGCATATTGTCATGTGTGATTTATAGGTTGCAGGTGTTCAAAATCTTTTGTGAAATTCCTGGAAAATAGGAGCTGGTGTGATTTATATGAAACATCCGGTCCATTGTATAATTTCTAGGAAATACAGCATTATATTCTTTCTTCACATGTGCGACATAACGATTATTCCCACACTCGCCACATATGGTTCTCCCCTCTCAACAAAGAATGCTATCCCCACTCCTCAAATATTTCACATATATAGAAGCATGTGAGGAACCTCTTTGAATCAGTTGAGTTTTTATATCTGAATGAGCCACTATGTCGCAAGTTAACATCGATTCAGTAGAGGTAGAATCATCGCAAGTCTTTGATTTTTCAAAGTCCATGGACACTCAAACTATCGAAGTTTCGTCTGACACGCAGACTAATAAAACTGTTCCTGAAACACCAAAAATAAAAAGGATCAAACCCAAGTCAACACCTCTTAAACAAATACTGACTAAAGCTGCTCTTAAACTATTGGTCATGATGTCTACAAATTGCATGAAGAGAACTACACAACAAATGATTCTACCAACTGTTTATGGACTTAATTATTCATTTTCCAAGACTATTCTAATTGGACTAGAGGTTCAATCGGATGGATAAATTTCAATCGGTCATTGAAATTATGAACAGCTCAGGCAGTGGAATTACCTTCGACTCGGCAACTTGGACAAATCTCAAACAACACTTGGATATAATAGAATCGTACTTCTGTGTCGGTAATTCACCTTTATACCTGCAAAACATTGAATTGGGTAAATACGCGCTCCTGTTTACGACCGCTCACGGAACAAGGCAATAGTTCTCCGGGAGGGCAAGGAACGCAACGACGAGGCTAACAATGGACCGGACCAGGCAGAGATGGAGGCCAAGAAGAAAAAGATATATATCCCCGAAATAGTTCTTCAGAAGTCTAGTTTCGAAGGACTGAAAAATGTCATTGTGTGTGTAAATGAAAGGTTCAGAAGAATGCAACGAATATTGAAAAACGTCGAATTATATTTTGAAATCGTTTTCATGGAACTGACAACTATCTTAATTCCATACATTGTTGGCGAGGTTGAACTGATTTTTTCTACACGTACATAATTAAATGTATTTTGCTGGATATTCAATAAAAACACATATGGAATTATAATTTAAAAATGTGTATATTTAATACCTGTCACTTAAAAATAATTTAGGATAATTTTATATTATAATTAGTGAATTAAATATTATACATACCTTTAAGTAATTATAGCTTTGTTTAAAATTCCTTTTCCAACCTAGATAGATAGAAAATAAGGATAATTAATTATCTCCTTTCCAAATCGTCCTTTGCTCTTGGAATAACAGGGAGGGGGTAGGGCCCCCTCCCCTTTTCGAGGCGCAACATGTCCATTCATGAATCTTCACAGGTTCGCACAGGGAGGGGGTGGGGCCCCCTCCCATTTTCAAACTTCGACACATTCATTCGATGGGAGGGGGTGGGGCCCCCTCCCTTTTTTACAGCTGAGAATCATCCACTCGACGGAATCATGTGTGACCCCTCCCCTTTTCCAACTCAGAAAAATTCATTCAATTAATTAGTGTAACTGCCATTTTGTAATTAGGCCACGCCCCCCTAATGGACGCCATTTTGTAATTAGGCCACTCTCCTCGGCCAATCAGGAGAGGCCACGCCCCCTTTACTACACCCACCACTCATTTTAGGCCACGCCTCTCGACCAATTACAGGCCGCGCTATGGCCCAGGGTATCTACTCAGGTGAATTATTGGATCAATTATAAATTCTAAACCTCTGTAAAAATTAATCCTATTTCATGAGCACCATATTCAGAGATCCAACATGACTAACTCAGCTATTTCATATCTTTGTTTTGACGATATATATTATACACATACGCCTGGGCAACTGTCCAGGGATGGCCCCGAAAGAATATCCCCTAAGCGGAGGCGTAACAACCGTGCCGAAAGCTGAATGGCGCCTGAGTAAGGTGTCTTAAACGGTGACTCTGGGATACCGGGCGACCTCTCAGAGTAAACAGCCTTATCCTTGCATGCGGGGCTCTACAAGGATGGACGAACCGTTTTCCTTAGCTGCTCGTGGGAACAACAATGACAACATCAAACATAGTTGTAGTAAGTGCGGTTCAAAACAATCGAACGCGCAGGGCTCCCGACAATGGGTCGGACAACAGTGCCGAATACCCTAGAGTTGGGGGAGGCAATCAAGACAGAGTCAATGCGATTGACCGGCAAAATTTCCTTACTTTTAAGTGGATGGATCGACTCAGGGACGACCTGCTGGAGTGCTATGATACCAACATGGCCCCTGAATGAAAAGGTTACATGGTGCGACTGCATACTCTGTGGTGCGAGAAACACACAGAGCTCTCGCATTTTTCGTAAAAATGTCAGCGAAACCGTGCCGAGGAACTCCGGAAAAGGGGTTATATAAGCGCAGCGCCTACTCAACCGCAGCCAGGACAAGCCGGTAACAAAGAAAGAGTGGCGACACTGCGAACAATCGCGAACAGGCATTCAATAGAGGAACAACGATGCTTCAGGACCCGGAGAAACATCAACATTTAGGTTCCCTCAAACCCAAAGATCTGGCTGAACGGGGTGACGAGCTTCGTGGAGATTTTTCCGAAGAATCCGACCTCTGAACTATCAATTGTTGTGTGTACAATGCAGCGAGAGCTTTGGCAGATGCAAACCGTAAAACAAAACCAACGGTTGATCATGAGACTAAAAGACGAATACATCAACTCAGCACAAAGATAGGCTGGGCAAGACAGTACGCGTCCCGCACTCAGTGTGTGATTGACTGCATAAAATCTGGCAGGACTTTCACTGCCAAGGTTCGACAGTTCGCGTGCAAACTGCGGATCCGTCATCACACAATCAATAAGTCAAAGCTACTGACCATCAGGCAGTATATTGTTGATAGAATACGAATCATATCTAACGCTTGGAGAAGTCTAGAGCGGAGAGAGAGTGTTGGGTCAGAGAAAATGAACCGTCTTTGTGTGAACCATCTCGACTCTGCCAAGAACCTCCAGTTACTGTCGACCATCCGCCAAAACCAGAGGAGGTCGAAGCATTTTGGAGAAAAGTCTACGAAGATCAAAATCCATTTGAAGGAGGCTTGAAGACCATAAACACCTTTGAGGAGCTGTGCAATGCCGTCATAACAGCTGAGGAGGAATGTCCACCTATCACTACCGAGCAGGTGAGAAACGTATTAAGAGGCATGAAGAACTATTCCGCTCCGGGACTAGATGATATCAAGACATTCGGGAGTGTTTGGTGGAAGGGCGCTCAATGCTCCTGCCGAAGACGGGCAACTTCGCTGACTCTAAGAATTACAGGCCAATAACTTGTCTGAAAACACTGTAAGATCTTCACAGCTATCCTAAATCATAGCATTGTTCGGACAATTGGACCTGTGTTGCGAGAGATGTACGAATAAGGCGGCTCAAAGAAAGGCGTAGCATGATGTCGGGAGAACCTGCCCATCGATAGATGTGTTTGTAAAGACGCAGCATCCTATCAGTGATTTCTATCAATGGCCTGGATTGATTACGGGAAAGCTTTCGATTCAGCCTCCCATAAGCTCATCATCTGTCTGTTGGAAAGCTTATGGAAAGGTTCATCCACACATCGTGAGGTGCATAGAGAGATTAAAGCCGCTTTGGAAAACCTGATTTGCTGTCTCATCTGGAAAACATCGTGTGATCACCAACAGTGCCTCCTTTCAGAGAGGTGTATTTCAGGGTGACACCATGAGCCCTCTCCTCTTTTGCCTCACATCATTGCTACTATCTCTCGCACTTCCCCATTCCGAAGGGTACCTCTGCGGCAAAACTGGAGATCGAAAGCATAAGATCACTCATTTATTTTACATGGATGATCTAAAGATCTATGCTAGAAATAAAGAGAAACTACCTGATTTTCTATGGTGCATCTCAATCCCTTCCTGGGCAAATGCGGCGTTTGTAGGCCTACTTCTACGGTCCAATGTTTTAACAGTGGTCACAGCTGCACAATGCACAAGCATGGGTAAAACCATGTAGTTCAAGGGCTCTATTAGTCCACGCAGATCCTTCGTGATGTTCATCTTTGGCTGAGAATGCCTTTGTGTTACTTCTTCATGTCTGAAATATGCCTTCAGCTTCAATCAGGTCCTCGTTATTTGCAACTTACAGAGAGATTTCAAAAATAGGAGGCTTCTGTTCCACTTCCTGTTTGATGGCTGCCAGATCAACAGCCGAATACAGTCTGTTGACAGATATTGAGTGCTTTTGGTCAGCTAGATTCTGCTCCTTCATTCTTGTGCGTGACTAGATTTGGCTACTGCAGTAGAAAGAGAAAACGATGTTCTGTCCTCACACTTGGTTCAATTTTTATTTCCAAAAAATAAAGGCGAATAAAATAAAGATAAACACTGCCCTGCAAAAGTTTGGACTCACCTCTTTTTTAATGACTGATTAAGTTATCTTAATTTTAATTAGGTCAGAGCTAAAAAAATTTTTTTTTAAAGGGTTCAATGCTCTTAAAATGCTGTATAAAATGAGCCCAGGATGAAGCTAATTTGACTATTTTTTAAGTAGATTTTGAAGAGCTGATTCAAAAGCTATGTTTCCACAGTATCGCAACAGCTTATGAGTATAATTCTAAAAGAAAATGTAATCACACTGCAAGAATCCTAGGCCCAATTTATACAGAA
>CAKNXH010057701.1:69730-140728 GCA_932178445.1 Andricus quercusramuli
GATACGGCCCCTGGCTCTATTGTGCGGTGTCCAAAGCTACGCCCTCTTTCTCTAGGAGATACGGCCAATGGCTCTATTGTGTGGTGTCCAAAGCTACGCCCTCTGTCTTCAGGAGATACGGCCCCTGGCTCTAGTGAACCGTGTCTGAAGCTATGCCCTCTGTCTTCTCTCTAGCGCAACGCTTCAGGAGATATGGCCACTGGCTTAGTACGGCGTCTCCCACTTCCCCTTCTCCCTTTGGTTTTACAGATACAAGACGACTCAGGACACAGCGCGCACTATCCATCGTGCTGCGCCAAGCGGCCCGGAGGATCCTCGACCGGTCCCTTCAGGAATGGACTGATGGCCCGGCGCTGAGTAGCCCCGAGGTGTTGGACGAGTACTGGAGGGACTTCTAAAGTAACCACGTGGAGCTGATTCACTACCCAGAGACACAGGACAGCGATTACCTCATCAACCGCGGCCAAGGGTCGACTGTACGATGTGCAGGCTCGCCGCGTGACCAGTCCTGCCTCCATCGGAGCTTCAGCTTCAGTCTCCAGCGCCAGGGGTTCAGCCAGATTGCCAAGGATTGAGTCGCCTCAGTTCAGTGGACCACTACAGGACTGGGAGTCTTACCGAGACCTCTTTCGCGCACTTGTGCACGATGAGCCGACTTCGAACGACGTTGAGAAGTCATTCTTCCTCAAGTCGTGCGTCAAGGGGGAAGCGCAGGAAGGGCTGAACTGCATCGCGATCACCGGATCGAACTACGCAACAGCTTGGGCCGCTCTGGAGTCTCGTTACAATCAGCGACGGGTCCTAGTACACGACCATCTCAAGGCTATCTTCAACATGAAAGCTCTGAAGGAAGGGTCAGCGGCTGGAACCCAGCGGCTCCTAGACGAGCTGGAACGGCATCGCAGTCAACTCGCATCCCTCGGCCGTCCAGTCGCTCAATGGGACGATTGGTTCGTCACAGCAGCGAGCCTCAACATCTACTCCAACACAAGACGCGGTTGGGAGGAGGAGATGAGCCGAGTCGAGAGGACCACAGCATCGGTCGCGAGGGGCTTCCCGACGTACGACCACCTCACCACCTACCTCCAACAGCGCTGTCTGATGTTGCAGTCAACCACCACAGGCCGCGCCTCCACAGTCCCGGATCTCACTCGAGGCCAGGTCAGATCCCGTGCCCTTAGGAGCTTCGTGTCGAAGTCCGCTGCAACCGGCTCCTGCCCCGCTTGCACAGGAACCTTGGCTGCTGCAAAGCGTTCAGAAAACTCGACACGTCAGAGCGCAAGAACCTGGTCATCAGCAACTAGTTCTGCTTCAATCGCCTGCGGGAAGATCACAGCACATGGAACTGCGCATCGTCGTCATCGTGCGGATCGTGTGGCGGGCAGCACCACACGCTAATCCACGAGGGAAAGCGCGCTAGAACAGGCCCCTCCGGCGCCATCCCTGCGAAGCGGCCCCGACACCACACGACAACAGCCGAAACCACGGCGCCCCTCACTGACGACTTCGTTGCCGCAATAGTCTGAATGCGGCGAAAACAGGCAGTCATCGGCATGACTAGCTGTCCCGCTCACGGCCCTTATCACCCGCTGCTGGAGAACGCGCTAAATCGCCTACTGCGCTGACGACAGGATGATATTCCGACAGACCCGAGTCTGACCCCCGGACATCCCCCTACAGCGGATCCTGAGGAGCCCGAGAGTCACGACGCTTTAGTACGCTTGTAGCCTTCTAACCGAGAACAGTAGAATGAAGACAAGTGAATAGTGAACTCCGCCTCAATTAATTCTGCCGAACCTCAACCCAACAGTACCTTAGGTTTGAGTCTCCAAGTTTTTTCAATTGAGCATCTGCAAGCCAAAAAGGCTGCTTTAATTTTCTTTACCACTGCACCAACATGTAGCTTCCATCTTAGCTTTGTATTAAAAATGAAGCCAAAGTACTTTATAGATGCATCTCGTAAAGACCATAAGTTCAGTTTTGTCCGGGTTAACAGATAGGCCACCATCGTTGCACCAATTCTCAACAATGTTGAGAGCATTCTCCATGAGTTTAACTAGAGAGCACTTACGTTTACCTGTCACCAGGATATCAAAGTCATCTGAATAACCTTATGCATAAAAACGTACTTGATTGAATCTACTAAACAAATAATCGATAACGAGTGCCCACAGGGCGAAAGATACACCCTCCCCCAGCGGACATCCCCTTCTTACCTTTGCTCTCACGTTGCAACCGTGAAGTAACGATTGGGCAATTCTATCACACATCATAGATCGAATCCACCTAGGGGTGCCACTAAAAACACCATTCATGTCTAGATACGCTGCAATCGTCACATCTCCTGTCCCCGCCGCTTTTTCAATGTAAGAGGTAAATGTATGAAGTGCGTCAACGGTGAATTTGCCTTTCTGTGAGGAAAATTCATTACTAAAGTAGGGCTAATCGGTCTGAATGATCTGGCCTCATAGTAGGAGCTTCTCCGCGGCTTCAATATAAAGATCTCTCTGAATTTCTTCCATGCCAAAGGGGTGTATACCATATAACTTTAAAAATGTTACCTAATGATCCATTAAGACAATCAAGGCCTTGAATTCTGGCCGCCTTGTTAAGTTGTCTCAAAATACGAGGTTTCGAGTTATCCTGACTGGCTTTTCTCAACCTCCACCTGGACATTTCTTGTCTTGAACGACATCACTAGATCAGGCTCCGAACCGGGTAAGTACACCAAATATGTCACCTATTGGCAAAATCAATGCCTTCACTTGACATGTAGAGTTCTTTCAACGTTTTCTGGAGATTATTAGTATCAGGTACATTTTGAATCCCCCGACAATGCCCACTCTCTGATTCCCTCTTAGCCGACTGTATTACATTAGTATATCTTGCACTGAAATATTAAAAACATAACCTGTTGTCGTATAAGCTTGCATACTTGCATGTTTGGTCATACTTGTGAATCGTTAAAATTTCCGATTGCTAGATTTTCAATTTCATTATTTATATCCTACATTAATTACTGGTGTTCAAACTAAATACCAGAATCTGGTTCCTTTATCCACCAGATTCTGTTTTTCGTCTGGTCTGATCATTTCTCCCGCCAGTCTGGTCGACTAGAGGGAGCAGATGCTGAGCCAGTGTCTGGCCTCTTGTCACACAAGGTAGACCTTGCTACTAGGGAAGAGCATAGGATTTGCGTATGGTGCATTCTGCACTATATCCACACTCAGGGGTGTAACTACCGGTGTTCCATGTGTTCCGGGAACACCTGAACCCACATTTTTTAAACGAAGTTACGCTACTGTCCACACTCCAAGATTTTTTCTCTATTTGTCCTAGTCCATCGGTCTTAAGTTCTTAAGTAATTGTTTTTTAATTTCTCTTTCCATTTCTGATCCCACAAAGAGCTAGGGAATAAGGGTCAGAACTACAGAGCTCCACTTGTAAAGATAAGACCTTTACATTATAAGGTCGCCCGCTATCTCAGGAGACCGTTTATATCACCACATCATTGTAACATTTAGCCCTCGACAACGTCAGTTCACGCCTTGGCTTAGGGGGCTGTTTTGGGAATCGAGAGCCACTGAACTGTCGCTGGTTCGTCGAATTATCGATGACACAGCTCCACAAAAAAAATCGAAAATATTACCCCTGGAGTCTGAATATGTCTATCATATGTTTTCGGGGTCGCTGAATCCAAATTCGGGGTCCGTTTAACCCCATCACGTCAGGATTTTACATAACCTTAAAAAATAGGCTCAGAACCCCAATAAATCCTCTATCCATTGGCCACACAATATCCCAATAACTCCATAACCCCATAACCCCTCAAACCCGAAACCCCTCAACCCCATAACTTCAAAATGCCATAACTCCAAAACCCCCAAACCCGGTAAAAAAGAGACAAATGCGCGTTGAATCATTGGAACACAGTATATTCGAGCTATGCATGCTTCTTAAGCCTTAAAACCACATTCTTCAATAACCCAATCACTCCGAAACCCCATAACCCGGTGAGAATAGCCTTATGTACAAGGCAGCCAGACCTTACAACCTGACCACCTTGTTCATAGTGAAATTGTCACTGGTTGAATCAGTATTCTGAATTATCACTGGTGAACCAGTGATTTTTCCACTTTCACTGGATGAACCAGTAAGTGATTCAACTATAACAGCGCTACTGATTCTACCAGTCATGCCAACTGATAGATTGAACCAGTGATATAGCGCTCCACGTGGACAAGACATGAACCTTCAGTAGTCTGGTTCGTGCGCGTCGCCGGTCAGGTCTTGGCATTTCTCGAGTGAAAACGAACCTTATTGTGTACTAGTGTTTGTTTTATAAATATTTGGCGCCTGGTTGCAATGAGCGTTGGATACACTTGGGTTCGACTTTGAGCGACGCGACACGCTGACGTAAGGACGGGCCTTCCCACAATTAGATGCAATATATTATATCCTATTATATTGCCGCGCAGCCCATATTCATTTCTGTTGCAGTAAAGTGCGGTTTTTCATATATGATTTTCCAAAGACTAGCACAAAACGATACATTTCATGCCTAAACAGCTGACGGACGATAAGGCGTACGACCAGATGACTACTGGTGCTGAGAAACCACTGAACCTCACTGATTAAACCAGTGCTGGAACTACACTGAATGAACCAGTGAATTCTCTCTGATTTTCAGTGACACATTTCTGGCTATTTCAAACAGTGAGATCTCACTCGAAATCAGTGAAATTTTACTGGTTCATTTTAAGAGAGTTTTTTACCCAAGAAGTATAGATTGCATAAAAAGCATAGTAAATGCGGGGCATGCGGAACGCTACCCCAATTTTCCGGTACTAATGCGGAACCATCCCGACGAATGCGGGACGGTTGGCTACCTTGCTTATGTATGACTTCTTATGAGTCAAATCTTCGGACATCATTGCTGTACTACTTATTCGTGTTTTTGCAATCCAGGGCACCTCCACGTGGTTGACGTTGGGGAACGGAGTTATTCCTTGATCCGGCAGAGACGAAGGTCTCGTTCTCACCGGGTGATGGGTTTCGGAGTTAAGGGGTTATTGATGAATGTGGGTTTAAGGCTCAAGAAACATGCATGGCTTGAAAATACTGTGTTCCAGGGCTTCAACGCGCATATGTCTCTTTTTTACCGGGTTTGGGGGTTTTGGGGTTATGGCATTTTGAGGTTATGGGATTAAAGGGTTATGGGTTTAAGGGGTTATGAGGCTATTGAAATTGAGTGCTCAATGGATAGAGGATTTATTAGGTTTTTGGGCCTATTTTTTAAGGTTATGGAAAATCCTGACGTGCTGAGGTTAAACGGACCCCGAATTTGGATTCAGCGACCCCGAAAACATATGATAGACATATTCAGACTCCAGGGGTAATTTTTTCGTTTTTTTTTGTGGAGCTGTGTTCCATCCTTCTAACCAAGAACTGCTAAAAATTAGGGTCGTCTTTGCTCCGACTTCCAGGTCTTCGACAATGTTAACGTGGAAAAAAAGTAGAAAAATATTTTATTTTGAAAAATGGGTCTAGTTTTTCTTTTTTTGTCCTAAAATAGTCGTAAAGCCTTCAGAGGATTTTTTAAATCTAAGTTAAAGGAATTACTTTATTTTACTTTCAAGATTAATAAAAAATGCACAAAATTCTTATTTATATTTATGATAATCAAACTTTTTTAATAAATATTTTTGAGTAACAACAGTATCGCCGTATACAACAACTTATATATGGTTGAAATTATATCATGCTATTATCAAAACTCTTGGAAGTTATTCCAATAATTTAATTTCTATCTGAATAAAAAATCTGAAAATTCCTATTTGTAATTTTTCATCACTGTTTAATTTAAAAATCTGTTGAAGTTTTTTTCTCGAAATGTATTTAATTTTTTATACAACTTCAGGTCATAAATTGCACATAGGAAAAACATAACATGATTATATTTTTATAAAAACAAAGTATTATGCATTATAGCACATTCAGATCATGTAACAAAATTGCAGTTTTATAAAATAGAAGCAAACCCCAGTCTTTGTTAAGAATGGGTACAATTTTACATTTATAATTAATTCATAAATTCAATCGATCAATCACAATTGAATACTTATCAATCTGAATTTCTATTTTAGAATACTGCAGTTTTATATAAAAAAAATGTTTCAATTTAATCGCACGAGAAAGCAGAAAACAATAGATTTTTATTTTAAAATATTCGCAACTCCTTAGTTAATAATTTGACTTTATTTTAAAGTATGCCAG
This sequence comes from Andricus quercusramuli, assembly GCA_932178445.1. Classification (NCBI taxonomy): domain Eukaryota; kingdom Metazoa; phylum Arthropoda; class Insecta; order Hymenoptera; family Cynipidae; genus Andricus; species Andricus quercusramuli. Next base: position 76,007 of record CAKNXH010057701.1, read on the forward strand.
ACTGTGACCAGTTTTCTAGGATTCTGTAAAACTGAAAACCAGTGTAATCTTTCTGTTGAACCTCTTACACCTTTCCCTAGAGCGACTTTTCCGATAAAAATATCTTTAGATTTCTTGTAAGAATGTACCGAATCTTCACTATCACTTGGATGATCAATGGCTGTGGTTTCTTCAATCAATACCTGTTATTTTGGAAGAAAAATATTTGCAATTAATCTTTTTCCCAGAAATTGCCTTTTATTTAAAAAATAATAATTATTGAAATAAATTAGGTTGTATTACGCACCTTGCTGCAGAGCACAATTAAAAATTGTAAGGTATCAATTTGATTAAATGGTAAATCAAATGTCAGAACCTCATTAAAAGCTGGATTATTAGTGGCTCGTAAGAATTTGGTTTTTCTCTTTTTGATCTTTCTGCCTGTCTTACCATTAAGCATCAACACCTTTACGTATGGATCTATGACAAAATTTTGTTAATAAATTTAATTCACTCTGGTTTCTATGTAACTGTTTCAATGTATCAATTGGAAACTATTTTAAATTTTCAAATAAAAAATGTCATACTGAATTGATTTATGTCCGAGACAGCTGGCACGAATTTCAAGTCACGGAGTTCCATGACATTGATCGTCAGTCGTTGTGCCGTTGGTAAAAGACTTACACCTAATAAAATCTTTCCAAATTCCTGAAATTAGTTTATTCAATAAAATCTTAGGAAACTCTGATTGCTATTTGAAAAAAAAATTAGATTCGAACATATTATTTAAATTAAAGTGTCATGTATACCTGATTCCTACCCTACCGACGTTTTTTGATCCAAATGAAATGAGATATCGAGTTGGAAACTTCATAAATTAAATAAAGAGCACGCAGGATTCAGGAATGTTTTTATGATCCTCAAGTTTTAGGAATGAAAATTTTTTCTTCCAAAAAAATATTTTTTGTGATTATAAAAATTTAGCACGGCATAAATGCTCTGTAGTTTTTTTATTGAATTTCCAGTTTTTTAATTCGATATTTCATTTCGTAGACGTGAATTCTCGCCCAAGAAAGTTTCAGTAACGTTGGAATCGGGTAAGTATTACATGGCCTTACATTTACAAAATATTAAAATAATATTTAAAATAAATTTATTACCACATGAATTAATTTGATTATTTTATATTTGGATGAAATTGTGATACCTGATTGGACGCTTTCATATGATAACTAAGCATGTGCGTTTCAGGACTGATAAACATTCTTTTTACTTCCTTCAATGGCACTGTCAATGTACACATTTGCGTGTGATTGGCATAACGATCATGATCCAGTGCTATGATATCCAGAACCCAGTCCTAAATTAAATGAATAACTATTAAATATTCCACTATACAAATTCCCAAAAGTATAGGTACACTAAAAAAAATTTAAGTTGAAATTAATATGCAATCGATAACAAAGAACAGTTCTGCGCCTGTACTATGCAATCCACTGTACACCAGCGTATGTTCAACTAGATCTTGTGATAATAAAAGTGTATGAGGTTTTTTTTGATTGACTCTTTCCTTTTTCTGAATCTTTTTTCATTATTATATAATTGCCCCTAATGAGCTGATATTACATTGATTTTTGGATCAAAGCATAGAATTGTTTTCTGTACATTTTTTTCACAGTTAAAATATTGTTTATTTTACACTTATTTTCTAAAAACTATTTTTCAAATGTTGATTCCCAAATTTCAAGTTTTCTAACTAACTAATTAGGTCATTTTTTGGCTTTGAAAGAAAAGCTTTCCCAATGCCGATTATTTACAAATCAAGAATGATTCAAGATGGTTTTTAAATTGGAAAAAACAAACAATTTCGTTGAATTATTTAGAAATATACAACTATATAATTGTACAGTGTGGAATACTTCTTTCTTCTGGTTACGAATTTCTATTAAAGACGTTTACCGACATTCGAGAACTTTCTTCAGTATGTTTCTGTGCTAAATTTTAAATCTTTTGAATTACGTCGTCTTTGAATTAAAAATTCTCTTTATATGCGTAACAGATTTTATCTAAAAAAATTTATATTTAGCATGAACTCAAACCATAAAACGTTCTTGACGTCGGTAAACGTCGGTATGAGGAATTTACAACTAGAAGTGGTTTAGACAATCTACTATGGTATTTAAATACAGAATTTTCGGATTATATTACGTATTTAGATCCAAATATTATTTATAAATTAGGGAAATTTACAGAATAAATAATTTCATGTCGCTTAGTTCAAATCTTTGATCGGCTGGAGACAGAATAATTATTATTTTGAATGGTTTTCATGTAGAAAAGTATAAAAATATGACAAATTTTAAATAAAAACTTTTCAAATATTGTTTCTAACACCTTACAATTTTTTTCTTCTGAATCGTATCTTTTGAATCGTTTATGATTAGATGTTACCTCGTTTAAGGAACAACCAATTTATTCAATTCGTTCGAGAGATATTAGGTTTCGAATGTAAACTTTGCAAAATAGCCCACTGTGTGCCGCTATGCAGATTTCACGAGTTTTGAGAAGAGATAAAGGATATTTAAAAAATCTAATTTTTATTTTAAGAAGATCCAAAAAATGATTTATTTTTCAGATATTCAGTTGTTGAATCGAAAGATACAAACGCTTTATAGAAAAAAGAAACATCTAGGATAAACCGGGACGGGACCTGACACCGAGGTAAAACGCAGGACATCCGATTTTCTCTTAAGTTATATGGTTTTCTGATCTGTTCTTTTTGAGAATAGGTACAAGGACTGGTTCACCAGTCCTAAAAAAGAAATAAATAAATAAAAATATCAAATAGTATGGGAAGGCAGTAAACGTTGAAATTTCAGGAGGTTGATTTGTTATTTTAAGGTCATTTTAAATGTAAATTAATTACTCAAAATTTAAGAATATATGTTTTTTATGATGCTTATTGCGAAGATTATTTTAATCTTAATTCAATTTTATTTTACTTCAACCTGTTTTAATACGTGAGTTCTCTGCATTTTTCAAAGACAAATGTTTAATATTTTGATATAAATGAAAAGTACAATTTGGGGCGGAACAGGACACGTACTGGGGGGATACGGGAGACTGTTTCTCTGGCTGTCATAACCTTTTTTCGGAGCCAGCAGACGTAAACAACGTACCTTATTTAAATGTATAAATAATATCTAAACAGACTGCCAAGAAACCCGATAAATGCTGAAAGCTTGGAAATTCAAAGATCAAGTCCTATTGTATATTATAAACGTAGTGTATACGGATCCGGAAGATTTTGCCGGATTTTATTTTTCTCTAGGAATATTTTTAATATCGTCATAATTTTCCGTATATTATCATAAATTTCATAAATTTCAAACGATTTTCATAAATTTCAAAAAATTCCATAAATTTTTACAAATTTCATAATTTTTCAAAAATTTCATAAATTTCCATAATAATGACAAATTTCCATAAATCTTAGAAAATATGTTAATTCATCAAACTGTCCATACATTCTTACAGAAATAATAATGGTCACACCCCAACCCCTTTCCAGTGGCGCCAATCGTCCGGCATATTAGACGCCCGTCAGGCTTGCAAACGGCGAGGATCGACGGGCCTGCGACTCGCCCGACCGCTGCAGGCTGATAGTGCGAGTAGTTTGAGATCGAAAACGCGCATGCTCGTTTTGGATCAGCTGTTCTTGTCGGGTTTCATCTCGTGTGGCGTTCACACCCGTGAATTTTCGCTCAGATGTGAGTAAAAGTGTGCGATTTGCAAACAGTTGTTTATGTTAGCTATAAGAAGATCATAGTTTAAAAAACAAATTGAAAAAAAATTATAATAATTTTTTAAAGTATGCATGCAGTTTCCTAACATGTGAAACCGCCTATTTCTATTTTCTGGATTAAATTTGTTAGAAACTTTTTGCTGTCGATGTCCTTCAAATCAACAAAATTAGCAAATAGCACGAAAGGTAATGAAATTCTGCGTATAATAATATGAAGTCCAAGTTGAAAGAAAATTGTCAATATTATAAAAAGATATATCTTTTTATAATATTGACATTTTTTTTTTAACTTGGACTTATTATATGCAAAATCTCGTCATTACCTTTCGTGCTAATTGGAAATTTTTATTTTATTTACATAAAAAAAGATTTTTTTTATTTTTATCTACTCGCACACTCAGCCTGCATTTTACCGAACCGTCGGTCATGCAGTTCGCCGGACCGCGTCGCTTCCGCCTGTCGGGCGGGCATATAGACATCAATGGTGTGCAAATTAAGGTGCATAGCTGCCGGCACATCGGTCCGATCGATCGGATCGCGGGCCGGCAGATCGCTTGCAGTCGGCGGGCATTTTGCTATCTGGGTAAATAACTTCCTACATTGGATACCAAACATAGATAAATATACCTTCAAGATCAGTACAATCATTTTTAGAAATATTTTTTCACAATCATATTTCACACTTATTTATAATGCAAATGAATATTTACATTAAATTCTTCTTGCAAAAGTAAGTGGTACTGGCTCCGTCATGAAATAAAGTAAATATTATGTCATCTTCAAGAATGTTAGTGTTGATAACGATTCAAACACACACACACACACACACACACACACACACACACATACACACACACACGCGCGCGCGCGCGCGCGCTTTTGAGTGCACCGAACTAGGTGTGGGCATTCTCAAATGTCAAGTTTTGACATAACAATAATAACAATAGTGATTATATCGTCTCTATAACTTTTTATCATTAGTAATCTAGTATATGATAACTGTTTTTTTCATTCTTGATTTTTACCAGGATTGTGTGCTTCAGAATGTGCCTCAACAAAAATACTAGATCTTTATCACAAGAAATTTTTATATTCCCTAAAAAGCATTCTCTGTATCTAAAGACAACTAGAACGGGTTCGGGACGTTTCAGTTTTGCCCTACCTAGGTGGGTGCATTTGAGAATGCCCACACCTAGTTCGGTGGGCGTTTTCGGGATCGGAGCCTAACATATATAAAGGAAGTGTCTACGCGTACTGACAATTTTTTTTTGTATTTTTTATTCGTTTAATTTCTCACGAAATTAAAATATAAATGTCCACAGTAGTTAAATAACAGCCATATCACGCTGAAAAAACCAGTTCTCGTTAGATCACTGAAGTTAAGCAGTGTTGGACGCGGTTAGTACTTGGATGGGTGACCGTCCGGGAATACTACTAACCACGTGCTGCTGGCATGTCGTGGGTGTGGTGAGCCCACACTTGTAGTTATTTACTACAAGAAACTATCCACCTAGAAACACTACCCGAATCGGGTAGTGTCACGCCTACCCCGAATAAAGGGAAATGGCTTAATGGTATACATACTGTGACGGGGTATTTGATTACCCGCACAAACTTATGATAAAGAATTGATAATTTAACCTTAGTTAATGGGGTAAAGAACCTAAAGCAACGAATCGAAACTTTTGACTAGTTTAATCAATTTTAGAAAGCTTAGGTTCTGTCAGATTATAAGCTCACGGATACTTGCCAGACAACAGAGTTCCACTTTAATGATTTTAATTTCGAACATTTAGTCTGTTTTGTTTTTGTTCTTTTTATATTCTTTCATCTGGCGAGCTGGAATGGAGAAGCACTCTACTCTCGCCTTTACTTCGGAGACGGCGATACCTACACCGATTTCCAACAACAGAAAATCTTCGGTCGAGGACTCAACAACATTTCCCGGGCATATATGATTGGCTGGGAGTCCCTTTCATGCAAGAATGCCAGGGAAAATCAGGACTTGGATACGACGGTGGAGGCCAATTTTGACAGTTTGTCAACAACCTCGGCGGACACGACGAGCGGGCCGAAAGATCTCAGACACTAATGCGAAAATCGGGCATCTTGGCGACATCTGGCGGCGTGCCGAAGCACTGACTGAGGGCCTCTCACTCCCTCCCAAGAACCATGCGCACGGCTGCGTTCCGACTCCCTTCCGGCAAGACGGAAGTAACCGCTCCTTTATTAATTCGTTGCTTTACGTTCAACTCGTGTGGTTATACTGCCCACGAACATCTGATGTAAAAAATGAAAGGAATACGGTTCTGAGGAAAATGCCCACTGGCGGCCGAGGTTCTTGGAGAGGAAGAAGGAGGCTGCCAGGTTAGTGATCCTTTTCTTCACTTTGTTTGACTCGACTGTTATAAAAATTGTAGTTTTCTTTGAAAATGCCGAAATGGTAGGCATCTGCGGGAGGCTCGGTAATTGCCTCGCCCTCACTTATATTTGTTAATGTTGGGTTTTGCGGAGTAGCTTCAGTGTATTTTGTTTGTGTCTCTCAAGGATCAATGGGAAGTGGGATTTTTGTTGAATGAACAAATTAAAAATTGTCGAGTGGTCACTCGGGCCTCGTTAGAAAGAGAATATCTATTCTTGTCATTCGGGTTTTGACTGGGGCAAAGGCCTACTCGTTATAATTGTTTACTAAATTGTAATACTAGTCATGAACTTCTTGGATCAATTATATCAGTGGTTAAGCTTAAGATGTTGATTTTCTCATACCTCACCTCTCACTGCGTCCTCCCCTTACTCCGCCCCTCTACTGGAGTTATCGGGCAAATGCATTGTTCTATTCATAGCGTTAATACATGTTTTGGTAGTTTTGATTTCTGAAAACTACCTGGCGCCCTTCAGGCATCTCTTGGACTCGTTCGGGGTCCAAGTTTCAATTAGAGATATTAAATTTTACACAATCAGCAAAAATAGGCTTATAATACGTACATACTGTAGTACCCCATTACAGATGCTGATTAATTTAATGAAAAAAATAACCGGTCCCATTCCGCCACGGTCTCCCCTAGTTCCAAGAAAATGAATGGGAAATATTTTTCTTCCGCATGTGTACGAGGGTTGCCTTTTATATTTTGAGCCTTGGCAACACTAGTTTACAGGTGCCATCTGACGTTTCCAATTGAAAGTTGGACCTTTTTAACCATAACCTTCTTCAGAACGTTTTGTCATTTGAGCATAACCTGTATTGTTTACAGTGACTTGAAAATATTGTCTGAGAGAGAAAATGGAATTGAATCGTGAACATTTTCGTGCGATGATTTTTTACGATTTTCGACGTGGATTATCTCAAGAGCAGTGCATCGATGAACTTTATTCGACTTTTGGTGACGAAGCGCCATCAAAAACAACTATGTATCGATGGTTTTCCGAATTTAATGGGGGCCGTGGTTCGCTTACCGTCGAAGTTCGAGATGTTCGTCCAAAACCAGTCGTTGTCCCAAAAAACATTGATGATGTGCGTGAACTGATACTGAAAGATCGTCATGTGACTTATCGTGAGATTCAGGCATCCTTAGGCATTAGTGGGACCAGCATAAAGTCAATATTGCATGAACATTTGGCTGTCAAAAAAATGTGTCGTCGTTGAATCCCACATAATTTGAAAATCTATCAAAAAAGGCGAGTGTGTAGCAGTCATTTCAAATCATTGTAAACAATACAGGTTATGCTCAAATGATAAAACGTTCTGAAAAAGGTTATTGTTGAAAAGGTCAAACTTTCAATTGGAAACGTCACATATCACCTCTAAACACTAGTATTGCCAAGGCTCAAAATATAAAAGGCAACCCTCGTATTATGCATAGTTCATTGTTGACTAGGGGTGATTAAAAACCCAATTTTCAATTTAAAAAAAAAATAATAATTTATGTTCTAAATATTTAATTAGAGACTACACTCAAAAACAATTTTGCGGAAAAAAGAGTAATTTTTGAACAAAAATATTGAATTGCTTTTGAATTTATCATAATTTTCAAAATAATAATCTCACTTTTGGATAAATGGCGCTTTCACAACCCGCGGTGCTAACGTACGTTTCAAAATTTTTTAATTTTAAACCTTAGTCCACATTGACATTTTGTGTATAGGTGGATTATTTCCAATTTTATATTTATCAATGGGTACTTAAAAAATTTTAATTTTTACATTTGGAATTGACTTACGTTTAACATAATTGACTTCTTATATTTTATTGAAACTTTAAATATTGATTCAGTTTCAGCTTGAAGTAATCCATTTTTTTTCAGATAATGAGGCATTCAATTAAAAAAAATATGGGACAGTAATAATATTTTGCTATTCCACAGTAAACATGTTTTGAACCATTTGCGCAATTTGTTCATTTTTGAACATTCAAAAAATTTAATATTAGAATATTTTTATAGTAAATGAACTTACTTTTATGTCTTGCATGGTAACATTAGCAATAGCAAATGTCTCCCTAAAAATTGGACTTGCAGTGTGCCTAATGCCGCTAGTTTTAAAACTGTACAAAAGTTGTTTTTTTCTGCTGGGCCAAAGTTGCTTTACTACATTGACAGTAACGTAAGGTTCCAACGTACAATTGTATTGCTTTGGTGGAAGTCCCGATAACGCCTGAAACACATTTTTTAAAATTACGATGTTTTAAAAATCTGACCAAAAAAATGCAAATTTTTATAGTTTATTCAATTTTTAATCATTATCTTAAATTACCTCTATGCCAATAAGAAGTTTTCCAGTGACTATATTAACGCAAGGAGGTAAAAAGCGAAGACTCATCGTCAATTCTGTGGGAAATTCTTTCTCCTTTTTATTGCTTCTTTGCTTGCTCATAGGCACCAAATTCTGTAAAATATTGAGGGGGCATATTTATTTCAGATATCAAATTCAAAATTACTAATAAGCCTAGGACTTTCAAATTGAAAATAAGTCCCAAATTTCACAGCACTTAAGTTATAACAAAGGTCACATCAATTTTGAAGGTCATGAAGTTTTAAAATTTCAAACATTGTCCGAAATTACATATATCATGCTAGTTAATTATCTGCTGTAATTTTACTTTTTTAGAAAATAAACTTTCTTTTTCTGAAAATTCATCATTGCTGCACAGTTTTTCGTTTCATGATATAATAACAAAACACTAATTATTATTAATAATTTACCTAAATCATTAGATTACACATTTGTATTAAATTTATTACCAACGTCGAGGAAGTTTCTGTACATTCAAATTGACAATTACTGGAATTAAACGAATCCCTCGTCGTTTCTGGAGTTTCACCAATTGTTTCTGTAAATATACGAGAAATATATCAGAGATAAACTATATCAACTATATCACCCATTATTTTACTCCTTCTTGATTCCATACAATTTAACTAAAATATTGAAATACGTCTCTCAATAAAGCTTTTTTTTTAGAAACTTGTTGTTTCTGCTTAGTTCATGATGTGACTAGTGTAAAATTAAAATTTAAAAAACGATGTCAAACAATTTACGGTTTGATACTTATAGTTTTTGGCTTCACGACTTAGAACTTGTGGTTTTTGGCCTTACGACTTGGGACTCTTTGATGCCACTTACGTAAAAGCGGCGCGACATCACTCATGCGGTTTTGGGCTTTGCGGTTTGGGACTTGCGGTTGGGAATATTAGAGTTTGGTACAAGATTGACAAGTGTACACACAGAAAAAACTTATGACTTAATTTTGTTTTAGGACATTTTCTTGCAAACTCATTTTTATCTTGAGTTATGTTCACTCTCTTGACCAATGTAAAAACTGAAAAACAACTGAATGACTTTCAATATTCGTGTTGTTCAATATGAGCATAGTATGGTTCGATTTCGTTCCAGTACATTCAGACGTCGTTCCTTCATTCGAAATAAAACTTTTTTGTTCTGTGCAGGCAAGAGAAAAAGCTAAAGGGTGGTAAGGGGAGAAGTAGGAAGGGTTATAAACTGCAGAGTGAAGAAAGATGTTAAGGGGGAGGGTGAGAGAGACAGAATGCTAGGGTGAAGGGGCAGGGGGAGAAGTGGTAGGAGTGATGGGTGGAGGGGGTGGGGGAAAGGTGAATTCCTGACACGATATCGCGACTTATTTTTTAATGGAAAATCTGAATCTGGAATAAAAAATAGAGGTTTTCATTGGAAATTTTTAGGTTACCCCCTTCCACCTCTAAGGGTTGGGAAAACTCGAATTTTTACATTATCATCTAGAGAAGTTATTAGATTTGTGTAAAATTTGACCCCCCCCCCCCGAGTTTTCGTCAAATGTCCACGTTTTGAGACCCCCTGAACCAAAAAAAACAAGTTTTTACGAATGTGTCTTTCTGTATGTATGTGGGTTGAAATGTTATGCATGTTACGTATGTAGATTTTTAGTCTGTAGCACGATAATTTTCGGAAGAATTGAACGATTGGATTGGCCTTTGGTATACTCTTAAAGTCTCTTAAACTGAAGGTAAAGTTCGTTAGCCAGCCTTTTTGGATAAACATTCAAAAAGTGAGAGCATTTTGAAAATTTTTGAGACCGTTTTTTTCAAAACTTGAAAATCGTATGTGCAGCTGTTCATAGTACTCGGGAATTCAAATACTTTATTTTCATGCCATTTTCCGATAAAATGAAAATTTTCAGAGTTACAGCATTTTCAAAATCCAAAAATTCAATTTTACGGCCAAGCTATGCAAGATACGACAACTGATGATTGAACAAAGTTTATGCGGTAAAAAAAAAAAAAATGTTATTGGCTTCCCGCTTAGAGGTAGGCCGGGAATTGGCAGATCGGAACATGGGAACTCGTATCTAATACAACGTTGCTGCACTGTAAAAACTATGGTTCCATTTTAATTGAGCATCACTTTTTTAGCGTCCTGTTACAATACCAAATCGACTTGTTTTGATGCCATCGTTCGTACTATTTTACTTTGCTAACTTCAGATTGAAAAATGGTACATACTAGAAAACCACGAAGGAACAGTAAGGAGTGGTATCCACCTATGTGTTTTGTGAGCAAAGGTGCGACAAGTGGCGTCCAAGAATTCGTTAATGCTTGCTATGAATGAAAACTCGTATGCTGCCCAGTGCACATGCGCAGAGCTGTTTTCGCCGTCACAGGTTATACCGACTCAATATGTTACCTTTTGACATCTCGATGCGCATGTAGGTTATGTTGGTTTGTTTATGTTTGTTCAATATACAAGTTCGAAACTTCAAACGCGTGTTGACATCGTTGGCATGGCAACCGGCAGTGCGCATGTGCACGGGGCCGCATACGAGTTTTCATCCGTAGCAAGCATTAACGAATTCTTGGACGTCGCTCGTCCCACTCCCCACTTACAGGGATACTACTTCTTACTATTCCTTCGTGTAGAAAACTAAAATAATGCACAGGGAGTATTGTTTCAATTGCTTGTAACTTCATGCTTATGAGATTTCTTTATTGTTTAAATTTTCTTCTACTTTTGAAATGTGATAGAGAAAATAGAAAAGAAGAAACCCGAGTCGAAATACAGGGTGTCCCAGACTCAAGTGTCCGGACTTATATAGCCATATAAAAATGAAAAAAATAAATAGAAAATTCCTTTTCCAAAAATCAGTTGAAGTTTCAGTTTTTTAAATGTAAAACATTTAAGCGGGACCAATCAGGAGCGCCGTATAAACAGCCGTGTGTTCGTGAACCAGATTTCAACGCAGTGTTATAGAAGGGAGCGCAGAGGTAGGGTTAGCGACGGGAGAACACTACGTTGGAATCCCGTTCACGCACACACGGCTGTTCATACGGCGCTCCTGATTGGTCTAGCTCAAATGATTTATTACTAAAAAACTAAAACTTCAACTGATTTTTGGAAAAGGAATTTTGTATTTATTTTTTTCATTTTTATACGGCTATATAAGTCCGGACACTTGAGTCTGGGACACCCTGTATGGGCCCTACTTTGATGCTCTAAGTGGAAGTATTGCCTCTACTTTGAAGCTGCTTATTCTACTAGCTCCTACTTAGCCGCTCTTAAAGATAATTTCATTCTATTTTGCTTCTACATAAGTCTTAGCTCCTACATTGCAGAGCTTGTCTCTACGGTCTTGAGTTTTATTAACGTCTCCTTTGAAGCTCTATAATCTTCACAGAATTTCTAAGTTTTCTTTGAACGCTCTGTAACTTTTTGTATATTTTTAACTCCTCCTTAGACACTTCTCAATCTCTAAATTTCAAAAATAATTTTTTTAACTCCTCGATAAACACTTTTTAATCTCTGTATAACATTTTATAATAATTTTTGTTAACAAAAATCAAATACAAAGTTTGATATGATATCAAGACATCTATTTCAGAGGGAAATTGGCTCAACACTAATGTTTCATCTTTTCTTTTTCATAATATTTATCTTTGTAATTATTATTAATTTATCTTTGTTGAATTGTAATTTTAAAATTTGTTAAGTTGAATGGAGGGTCTTGAATGAAAGTTCTAACCTCAAACGTCGATATCTTCACATTTCTTAAAAAATATCGTAATCATGAGCAATTCCATGTCAAATCATCTCAAGGATTTCAGCTATTGTTAGTAATTCAGATGAAAATTCCAGTATACGTTCTTCAAGGTGTTGAAAGAAAAACGCTATAATAATTTTTTTCCTAATCCAAAAACTTGAGAGATATTCAAAATCGAAAATATTGGTCCTCTTTTCTAAAATTTTCAAAACTTTCGTGATTTCAGTGATATCAAGGTCAATTTTTTTAATTATTCGTGATAGGACGCAGTTAAAAAAAATATATTTCTAAAACTGCGTCCTATTACGAATAATTGAAAAAATAGACCTTAATATAATTAAAATCACCAAAGTTATGAAAGTTAAAGAAGAAAAGACCAAAAATTTTGAATATTTCCTAAGTATTTGGATTTTTTCAACAATTATTTTGGGTTTTTTCCTTGCAACATCTAAGAGGACGGATACTAGAATTTTCATCAAAACTATTAACAATAGCTAAAATTCTTCAGATGATTTGACATGGAATTGCTCTTATATATTTTTTACTCTGTAGAGTAACTTCTTTTATGAAATAGATAGGATAGCGAATACCACGTACATATAACTGTATAATGTTATCTTTGATATTATCTTCATATATATTTTCTTTTACTACAGTCGGCAGCAGGTGCGGTTTGTATGATTGGGCGGTTTTTAACGACAATGGTCCCGAAAGTAGACACACGGTTAGAAATAAGGAAATGAAAATTTCTCCGATATGATTAGAGCTGGAATCTAACAGCTTTGACGTATTATTAACTTTGATTTATTGACTTCGCTCTCTTTGCAGTTCGCATACAGTAACTGAAATTTTAAATTTTCACGCTAAAATATGGCGTCGCTGCCTTGACGCCTACGCTCGCGTAACAAATACTTTGTTGTTTCCTCCCAGCTCGAACACCGTAGTTTGTAGAAATGTCAATTTCAGTGGTTATAGTCAAAGAAAATATCTTTGTTTTCGTAATAAATATTAAAATAATAATATCTGAAATGGCTTCAAGAGAAAAGAAGTTTGCGCTGGTCTGGTGGATAGATGATAAAAAACAAGATGTCATTCAATTATCAATGATTAGCGGTAAATACATCACTTTACTTTACATTGTACTATATAATTACATTTTTTTATAATAATGACTCGAAATCTAACTTCCTTGCATTCAATTCAACCAAAAAATACTTTGTATACATATTATTTCATAATTAGTTACTTATTTTTTTTGCAAAACCCTCAAAAGACAATTTTATTTCTATTAACTTCCATTACTTATTTACAGAATTTGTTAAAAATAATTCATAATGTTTTCATTCCAATACCACAATAAATAATATTGACAATATTCAAATTTTTACAACTTATCTTAATAATTTTTTTAAAAATATCCCGCCATTTAAATTTTCTTTAATCGTATTTATTTTCAAAATTGTACCCTATTATGTCATTTATTTTTTCTTATTCGATTCTGAAACTATTTAACTTTATTCTTCAGGCGACCGAATCCATTTTAAATCAGGCAGGGTTCTGCATTTGGAATCGCAGAATCTTTCGGGAAAAATATGTTGTTTTTCGGAGGTTATTAGGCGATACGTATTTTTCCGATTTGCAAAAAAAAAAACAATCCCAAAAAGTTATGCGTATTTGAATTTTGTGCAAAAACTCAATTTTTTCTTCAAACCTCTATAACTTTTGACCTAATTGAGATATTTATTATTTTCTTTTTGACTTTGATAGTGTTCATCATCTTCTGCCAAAGCGCGAAAGAATATTGAAAACAGTTTTAAAATTAACAAAAGGGTTTTTTCTTGAAAAACGAAAGATCGATTTTCTCAAAAAACCCACCTTGAATTTTTTGCCACTTTTTAATCTTTTACTTTAATAATGAAGATATCTGGTAAGTTTGCTGGCATGATGCTGATAAGATGCCTTTCTACTATGAATAGAAACTTCACAATTTGTTTGAAGAATAGAAAAAGTGTGGTTTTCCAGAAAATGTATTTTTTCATGTTTTCAAAATTCGAAGAAACGAATGAAAAAGATTTTCTTGAAAGCCCCAAACTTTTTATTCTTCTAAATGTTTTTCAAATTTTCTGATAATAGATAAAAGGCATTTTATAAGCACCTTGCGAGCTAAACTATTACCAAAGCACGAGCTCAAAAAAAAAATTGGCAAATATTTAAATGTGGGCTTTTGAGAAAATCCATTTTTAATTGTTTGAGAAAAACCGCTGCCATTTTGTTAATTTTGAACCTTTTTTCAATTCTCTATCGCATTTTGAAAGAAGACGATATACGCTATTCGAATATGAAAGAAAATTATAATGAATATCTTCATTAGGTCAAAAGTTATAGAGGCCATGGCCACAAATTAACATAATTGTGATTTAAATCCAGATTTTATTTTTATTCTATATTTTTTTTAAGAATACAACACAGTATCATTTTTAGTTAACAAAGCCTTCACCCAACTTAATTTTGTTACTAAGTACTGTTGTAGTAATAATAATTATTTTCTTAAGATTATAACAAATTTATTATTTTGAAAGAATATTAAAATGTATAAACGTCTTCTACGTATATGTGCTTGCACAATAAAAATAATTAATAAGTTTATATTTATATGGGTTCCGAAGGCGAAAAACCAACATTAGTACAAGTGGAATCGCAAAACAAGGAAAACGAGCAGGATAATCAAACTTATGCTGTTCTATAATATGTGTGCTTCGATATTTATATCATAATATGTTTTACTTCATTATAGAACTTCGTTCGTTTTTGAAACACACTGTTACAGGTTTATAATTGTTCATTTTGTGATATCAATAATTACTTCGTTCTATTTAAAAAGATTCTAATACAAAAATTATAAGGAAAAAAGGATTTATAACTCATCAGCGAAAGGAATGTAAAAGTGCACGGAAAACGTATTAATTGACGAAAGATTAACAAAAGTTGAGTGAAACGAGGACACTGTGACATTGTGTACATATTTCATAACATTTTGCATCTTCATTTAACAACAAATAGTAGTTTTCATTTTAAGTTGCATAAAACTTAGGATCTGTTGACGAATGAAAAAACCAAAATTATGTTGTATATTCATTTATTCAATATTAGATACACGTTGTTTTCAACGCTCAATAAGAAATTGCTGTTGAATGATTATGCAAAATAACTTAAAATATTGCGCAAATGTCGCTATGTTTTCGTCATACTCTACTCTTGTTAATCTTTCGTCAAATAATTTTATTTTGTCTGGGAAGGTAGAATGTGGAGCATTAAAGTAGAAGCAAAAACTGAGCCCCTATTTTGACGCTCCAAGTGGAAGATTTGGAAATTTGTGCCCATTAGAGCGCCAAAGTAGGTGCAAAAATCGCATTGGAATAGCTTCCCCTGGCGGACTGGCCGAACGCAAACATTACGCTACAGCGTAACGGTAAAGTAATGGTAAAGTAATGCTAAAGTAATATGGCATTATAATTAATAAAGGAAACAAAATTAATATGTAAATTGTTGCAATTATAATAAAACGTTAAAATTTACATTAAATGGTCATGCCGTAATTGCAACAAGTTGCTTTCTCAGCGTTAAAAAATAAAAAAACAAAGTGGCTGTCATGCAAGTCGGGTCCCTGCAGACTGGCAACCCACTTGAAGCCACGTTAGCGGGTTGCCAATATGCAGGGGCCCGACTGCAATGACGGTCACTATGTTTTTTTATTTTTTAATGCTGCAAAAGCAACTTGTTGCAATTGCGGCATGACCGTTGAACGTAAATTTCAACGTTTTATTATAATTGCAACAGTTTACATATTAATTTTGTTTCCTTTATTAATTATAATGCCATATTACTTTACCATTACTTTAGCATTACTTTACCGTTACGCTGTAGCGTAATGTTTGCGTTCGGCCGGTCCGCCAGGGACGTTAAGGTAAATGTCCCAGTAATCGTGATGGTCCCAGTAATCATCAAACTTCGTTATAGTTTGAATATATTGTTACAAAAATGTGTTAAAAGTAACATTTAATGATAAAACTCACTTATTTTTAGTATTTTATAATGGCAAATAGAAACTACATTCATTCAGATGAAATAAAAAGCAAGAAAATTGGCATCACGATTACTGGGACTACCCAGATAGCAAAATGCCCGCCCACTGCAAGCGATCTGCCAGCCCGCGGTCCGATCAATCGGACCGACGTGCCGGCAGATATGCACCTTAATGTGCACACCATTGATGTCTATATGTCCGCCCGACAGGCGGGAGCAACGCGGTCCAGCGAACTGCATGACAGACGGTCCGGTAAAATGCAGGCTGAGTGTGCGAGTAGATTACAATTAAAAAAATCTTTTATGCAAATATATATTTTAGAAAACTGAATGCATACTTTAAAAAATTCTTACAATTTTTTTCAATTTGTTTTTTAAACTATGATCTTCTTATAGCTAACATGAACAATTGTTCGCAAATCGCACACTTTCACTCACATCCGAGCGAACATTCACGGGTGTGAACGCCACACGAGATGAAACACGACAAGAACAGCTGATCGAAAACGCGCATGCGCGTTTTCGATCTGCAACTACTCGCACTATTAGCCTGCAGCGGTCGCGAAAGTCGCAGGCTCGTCTTTCCTCGCCGTTTGCAAGCCCGACGGGCGTCTAATGTGCCGGACCGTTGTCTGCCGTTGTCCGCCCTTCGGTCGCATTCCGACTCTGCCGGCCTCTCGCGTGCATTTAGCAGGCACGCTGGTCTCCAGCCCGTCGAGCCGATCACGTGCCGGCACGTATTGTTATCTGGGTAAGGTCACGATTACTGGGACGTTCACCTTACGTCATTGAAATTTGATTCTCGCTTCAGTTCTGTTTTGATACAAAAAAGTTGTACTAAAACGTCATTTAGCGGCATCAAAATAAAGTGGCATTAGAATGGAGCCACCCGAGACTAAATTTTAGGATGACTGTTTCAGTACAGAAAACTAGCCTTGAAATGAGACTTTTTTTTACAGTGTGAAGGCTGGGGACTGTCTCAGCATAAAACATCAACCAATTGCGACTCTCTCGATTTCCATTCCTTCCCCCCCCCCCCCCCCCGTAATCTTAAGGTAAGAAAACTACGAGAAATTATGCACGTAAGGAAACTAGGTATTCTATGTGTATTAGAGACAAAGAAAAAGGGTTGCGAAAGTAGAAACATAGAAAATGGGGTATTGAAAGGCGTTTTTGAAATATGGTCAGGAGCAGATAGTGAATCACATTGTAGTCAAGGGATGAGTTGAATTATGAACGAAGAAGCAAGACCACATCTTGAAGATCAAGGATGTATCGCCCAGATTGCCGTGGGTTAGAATGAAGGTAGGAATCGGAAGATTGTTTATCATAGTGTGCTAAGCCCAAGTTGAGAGTGATCAGAGAGATGTCAAAGACGCCTTCTGGAACACTTTAAATGATAAAATAAGTACTTGCGATCAGGCTCGCACTGGATATATGGAAATTTCGGAGATTTCCCGGTGGGCCGCGAGCCATGAGGGCCGCCGAGGGCATACCCAGGGCCGCATTCAGTACAGGGGCCATCAAGACCATGGTCCCAGGGCCCTCACTGATTAGGGGCCCCCAGCAATTTTTTTTTTTTTAGAAGCCACTCCGGAAAAACGGCCGCATATGTCAAAAATGCCAGGGCCGCATTGATGTCCCAGTCCGTCCCTGCTTGCGATCACGGTGAAAGAATCATTCTGCTACGAGATATGACCGTATGGGTCGGCGTCCAACGTCAGGGTTCAGATACAGAAAGGGTGCTAAGTAATTCTGGGGATTCAACAAGACAAAATTTTAACAGTGACAAATTAGTTAGCTTATGTTTAGAAAACGGCCTATTTATTACAAATACTTGGCTTATACTTAGAATGATCCACATGTACACTTGGCGTAAAGAAAATAGCCACAGTCTCCAAAATGAACTCAGGGCGGAGATGGAGAAGAAAGAGAACCAAACAAACGAAACAAACGCGAATCAAGGTTGAAAATTGACAGAAACCAGAAGTTCGGATAGATTTATATACGCGGATACTGTCGAGTGCTCGATGCCTCCGGACTCTTGGAGTGCTTTTTATTTTAGGCATTTTTATCAATTTAATATCAATGATGATTTGTATTTTGTTCATCGACCATCATAAATCAGCACCATCACCACTATTCTCAATCACTCATACAAAATTTATAAGTTCAGTTTGGTTCAAACTATCACTCAAATTACTGGTTAAGATACTTTACGAATTTTTATTTATACCAAATTTGCCACTTTGTAAAGATTTACACTCGACACTCGCAAGTAATGAGTAAAAAAAGAGAATAATACTACGCCATTTGTCGTCAAGTTTTGGAACTTTGACACTAGCTGGGCCCAAGCTCGAGCCATTGCAAAATTCGAGCTAGATCCAGGCTAGAGGCCCCCGGCCTGGGCCAAGTCTGGAACCGGGAAGAAACTTGGTGATTTCTGCACGGGAATAAGTTAAACGAACGCATAGATAGGGCAACATGAGAAGCGCTTATAAGCAATAAAGATATAGAGGGTACATGGACTATGCTACGGGATATCATTGTTAAAACTTTGAGGGAAAAAGTGATAAAACAATATGCAACATTGTCCTAAGTGGTGAGAAATTAGAACAAGTTGATAAGTATATATATCTAGGTAGCCTATTCACTGGTGACGAGAAGATAGATGGGGCGATAGATAGGCGCATAAACGAGGGTTAGAAGTTTATCGGTAGAGCAGAGTCCATTCTCAGAAGTGAAAATATATAAAAAATAGCTAAAATGGCAATACATACACTACCGTCGGAAATTGTGCGCACGACTCACGTGAGCGCTATAAAAAATCACTGCTGACTTCGAACCACGATATTTCGGCGAAAAAAAGAGATAGGGCATTTTTCAAAAAACAGTTGGAAAGCTCATGAAATTCCACGTCTACTGGTACCCAACAAATATTTTTTTGACCTTCTGAAAATAGTACAGCACTTGAGAAGTTAAAAAAAAAAAATTCAAGATTTTCTCAAATTTTCTACCTCAAATTCAACTTTTTGCACGACCTAGAGAAATTTTTTAAAAAACCTAAAAATTATACGACATGGAGCCTGAAATCTTATCTTTAATTTAAGCCAAGAAAAATTAAAAAATCTTCATGGGTGCCCGAGATATGATTAAAAATGTTCAATCGTATCTGAGATCAATTTTAATCGACGATCACGGTTCTCGGCCGGTCTGCTGCTCGTTTCCTTCGTTGAGGCAGGACCTAATAGGCCACGCACTAAGGTGGCGCCTCTTATACTTTTGGTTCTCTTCATTAGTAATTTTTATTTCAACTTATGGTGAATGAAAAAAACAAACATTTATTGTTATTTGTGATTGTTGACAATTATTTGAATGTAATATGATCTCCATATTAAAGAATAGGACAATGTCCACTTAGTGCGTGGCCTATTCGGTCCTGCCTCAACGAAGGAGACGAGCAGCAGACCGGCCAAGAACCGTGATCGTCGATTAAAATTGATCTCAGATACGATTGAACATTTTTAATCATATCTCGGGCACCCACGAAGATTTTTTAATTTTTCTTGGCTTAAATTAAAGATAAGATTTTAGGCTCCATGTCATACAATTTTCAGGTTTTTAAAAAAAAATTTCCTAGGTCGTGCAAAAAGTTGAATTTGAGGTAGAAAATTTGAGAAAATCTTGATTTTTTTTTGAACTTCTCAAGTGCTGTACTATTTTTAGAAGGTCAAAAAAATATTTGTTGGGTACCAATAGACGTGGAATTTCATGAGCTTTCCAACTGTTTTTTAAAAAATGCCCTATCTCTTTTTTTCGCCGAAATATCTTGGTTCGAAGTCAGCAGTGATTTTTAATAGCGCTCACGCGAGTCGTGCGCACAATTTGCGACGGTAGTGTAATTCTATATTTGTACTGACTGTGCTATTCGGTAGCGAGACATAGACCTGTTAAGAAAAGGATAAGAGTAAAATTAACGTGACTGGCATGATACCTCTGCGCACAATTTGCGGGAAAACACTGATGGACAGAGTGAGAAGCGAAATAATCCTCCAAGGATGTGGTACAGGAGAGACACTAGTTGACATTTGGGAAAGAAATGAGTTAAGGTGGTTCGGGAATCTTGAAAGACTGAAAAATGAACGACTGAACAAACAAGTGTATAAAGGTAGAGTAAATGGCAGCATGCCCACATGTAGACCGCCCAAAGAATTGTCAAAATGTGTGAATGGGGCCTTAATCCGAAGAGACATAAGAAGCCATATAAATACGAGAGCTTGCATGAAAAAATTCATGTACGTGAAGGAAGCTAGAGAAGTATGCCAGGACAGAAAAGTGTGGTGACAAATAGTTTATATAAAGAATGTGAGTAGAGTGAATGACGCCTGAAACAAAAGACCTTGGATACTAATGGGCCCAAGTGGGGAACCACACCAGGGTTGCCACTATTTTCTGAGTTTGAAATTCCCTGACTTTTCCCGGTTTTCCAGGTCCAAAATTTTATTTTCACAGACTCTTATTAGGACATTCTACATAAAGAAATGGTTAATAACGTATAAAACATTTATCAAAACACATTTCTTTTTATTGAAAAAGAAAATTATAATGTTATAAACTATATCATTATATCGCAGAACAAGGAACACATAAAACTCTTTTTTTATGTTGAAACCAACTTTGTCTCAACATGGCGCAAAAATATATTATATTTTCAATACATTATATTTTTAATGAGAAGTCGATATATTTTATCTTTTATAACACACTTTCAAGATTTTTGTGAATATACTTTAATTGTTCGTCAATCACGTTAGTCTCTTCTATTAATCTCCTTTTCTTTTCCGCTAACTCTTTAGTCACATCAGCGTTTCTTTTTTTCTCGATTGCTTTCGCCCTTTCCTCATCACTTTTGTTTCTCTTTTTTTCAAGAGCTTCCATATACTTTGATCGCGCATTTTTTACGGCATGAATCATTTTAGTTCCAATTTTAACATTTTCTAACACCCCTACATCATGAACTGCATCCCAAATTTGCCTTTGTGCTATCAGAGAAACTGATGCTTGATTCTTTACTAAACATTCCTTATTGACAGAAAACCCGCGTTCAATATCGGAATTTCCATGAAAGAAAACGAAAATAATTTTAAGACAGTAAAAAAGTGAATTTGATTCAACATCATCGCACTGCGACAATAGCGTACACCAGAATTTATCTACGCGTTCTTTTTGCTTAGAAAAACTTTTTAGTAATTCTACTGCAACTGGTTTAGAAATAATACTTCGAAATTCTCTTTCTGCTTTTTCTGCAAGAGTTGCACTAATCCTATTTTTGGCAACAAATATTTCTGAAGTAGACAGCTTTGCTTAAATAAGAGCATTTCCTTATCCAAAAGTTTTACTTTGCGTAAAGCTTCTCGTGTACCATAACCGACATTTACATACTTAGCACAAACCGTGTTACTACTTTTCGTCACATCTATTTCTGTCAGTAACTTAGAATCTAAGATATCCTTTTTAATGAACCTTTCCATAATATGCAATAGTAAACTTGTGAGATCTGTGTATAAAAAAGGAGCAATAGGATTTTCAGTTTGATAAGCTGTTAGAAATGGCTCAATTTCATTAGAGATTGATTAACAAAATGCCAGCTTAGGGCCCAATAACTTGTCATCTACTCCTGAAGCCATTATTTTAAAGCTAGCTGAAGACGTTTTTTTTTTTATCCTCATATTTTTGTACAAAAGTAGATAAATTCGGTAATATTTGTTGGGCTCTCTTTGCCGCTAACCCATTGTTTAACCATCGTGTTGCACAAAACTTTTGAGGAAAAAGTTTGGAGTTCGTATAAAAAGTATAAGCAGCTTTCCGTGCTGGAGATTTCTTGAAGACATCATATATTGCCCTTAGAAACGGAATTATATCCCACGTAGTAGCTTTTATTCCTTTTTTAAAGGAATTGTGTAATGTATGGAGACCACACGTACCTAAATCAAGTAACTCTGGATCATTTTGTTCAATTTCAGATAAATACTTCATTAAGTCTTTTAGCACTTTCTTGTTAACGTTAGCTCCATCCTTCGAGATTCGTAACATACGTTTCAAATCAAAAGAAGTCAATTCAGATGTGATGGCATTTAAAAGTTCTGCTGCCGTAGTGTGTCTCAAAAAACAAGATGTATAATACTTGCATACTGCTTTGTTTTGTGAGTTATCCCAGTAACGAATCATCAAATCCAACTGTTCGGTATCAGATACTTTATTGAGTGATTCATCAAATGAAACAGAAAATACGTCACTGTGAATTATATTCATCTCCAATTCTCTATGAAAAAGGTCTCAATCCATGGACAATGATATAAGCAATTTTTGTTCGATCCATTTTTATAGAGTTTAAAATTTTGCTATCATTGCATATCAATTTTAGAAACCTTAAGAGTTTTTGCTGAGGCTGAAATTGATATATGTGTGCATACTGTATTTAAGCACCATATGTGACGTGTGCCGAAGAAAGGGGGCTTACTCTGGAAAGCGAGATTTTTCAGGACGAGCGGTCGAAGTCGACCCGATAGACGCGACTTTTAGGAGAGAGGGAAGACCACGAAATCTTCCCTCTCCGCTTGCCACTACATTCTCACGCATATAGCGGCGCTGCTCACGGACGGGGTATAGATGAGACGCGGAGATGTAGTGGTGAGTGGTGGGAGGTTTTTCACGGGATCTCGAGCTCTCGAGCGAAAGCACGATTTCTCGGGTACCTATCAACTCAATTATTAGCAATAATAACGCTCGGAAATTTTTTTCGATGGTTTTATTAAAAAGAGCAACTCAAAAACTATCGAAAGGTGTAAAAACCTCGATTTCGATTTTTCCAGAGTAAGCCCCCTTTCTTCGGCGCACGTCACATATAATCTCAGCTTTTACAGTTTCTTCTTTAAGCTGGAAAAAATGTTTTCTATCAAGATTACATTCTTTCACTGTGTTCAAAGCCTCCTTTTGTTTAATAGAAGGTGAATTCATATTCGTTTCCAAAGATGAATTGCGATCAAATGCTACGATGCTTTGAGTATCATTACTGTTTTTAGTTTCACTGCAACTGCTCGTAGACGGTTCTGTAAATAAATTTCAAATGTTGAAGTATTATCGATTTCTACTCAAATCATCGACAATATATTCAAAAATTGTATTAGACGTATAAAATACCTGATATTTTTTTTCAAAATAATTGACGATACTTTGAGGTACAGTCTGATTCGTTACAGCTGCTTTATGTTTGCTTCCCTCCTGATGACTGCTTAAAGCACGTTTGCCCACATTACTCAGTCAAAATATTTTTTTACAAACTTTGCAATAGCACGAGTACACATCGTTTTCTACTCTCTTAGTCCAAGAAAAAATTGGATCCAATAACCAAGTATCATTAAAGATGGTCTTTTTGTTCTTCATTCTAACTAGAATTCTGTTACCAACAACAATAACTACTAGTACACACATAAAAAAGTAATTTTAGCTTTACCAACAGTATTCCAATTATTTACATTTTCAACTAAGAACTATCGTATGTTGAAAGACAACCTTACATTATCTATATACATTATTTATAACTCTGCTACAAATTAAGTTCAACAGACTTTTTAAAACTTTAGAAATTTTATTAAATTCAGCGTCGATCGAGCTTTCTTTATAGCATTTTCGATAGAGGCCGAAATAGCATGTGAAAAAGACAATTCGTACTTGATACACTTAACCTAAAATATGTCAGCATTTTGATCATGAAACAAAATTATAGTGAAATATTGAGCACACTATGATGTTTACTTACCGCTATTACACACAATGTCAATAATATCAAACAAAATATTCAACCCGTTACACGCGAACAATTTCCACAACACATCTTTTGGCAATTCAGAACAAAAGTCGCACATTCGCCAGCAGGTTGATACATATGTACACATATGTAAATCAAATACACTGAAACAGTGCTCCCAACCGCACTGCGCATACGTCGCGCCGAATTCCTGATGGGCTGCATAGCGCGCGCTTATTTAGAATGTTTAAAATATGCAAATTAATTGCTTTGAATAAATAATAATTAGAAAATGCATAAAAATACATTTTTTATTGCAAAATGGACTTTCGCAGTCATAAATATAATAATTATTTGATTTCACTGCTGAAAACACATTATTCCTTCGGAGATCGAAAAAAGACCAATTTTTTCTCATAATTCATTAATTTCATATTTTTTCCCATAGAAAATAAGTGTTCAGAACTTAGATATGTTTTTTTTTAAACTTTTCTACTCTTTCAGTTTTGGATTCTCAGTAAAAAACTGATCTCTTTGTGATTTCAGCAGTGAAATCAAATTATTATTATATCTATGACTGCGAAAGTTTATTTTGCAATGAGAGATGTATTTTTATGAATTTTTTAATTATTATTTGTTTGAAACAATTGATTTGAATATTTTGAACATTTTAAATAAGCGCGCGCTATGCTGCCAATCAGAAATACGGCGCAACACATGCGCAGTGCGGTTGGGGAGCAAGATTGGTAGCACTGCACCGAAATTCTACTTGCTAAGGCAAGATCTTTCACATTCGTCAGGTTACCCCATTTCCAAATCTCGAGCAAATGGAGCGGAAGCCAATGGAATCCATTATATGACGTCACGCGGCTACCTCCCTTCTTTAACAGTCCATGCATTTGGTGCAATCTGTCTTTTTCTAAAATCCAATTTATGCCTTACATAGGTCTTTGCATAGGTGCTGTCAGAGGGCGCATATTTTATAATTTTTGAACGGCATTTTCAAACAATCAAAAAGGCAATTAACATATAATGCTATTACTTTCTATTTTGCCAGAAATTATTCATTATTCCCTGACTTTTCCAGACTTTTCAAATTCCCTGACTTTTCCTGGTTTTCCAGGTTTTCAGAAAGAGTGGCAACCCTGCACACATAACAATTTTGTGAGGCTCTTAACTCGGGGTGATCGCTGGAGATATGGATCAGCCGCCTGGGTCGGGGCAGTGTTGCGGGACGAACGTGTTATTTGAATAAATAACACGAAAATTCTAGATCAATCTAAAGAACCTATACCTCCTTCCCCACATTACTATTTTCCAACCGAGCGAGTCACGCCTACCTCGAAAGGGAAATGGCTTAATGGTATAATAATAATTAATGCTCATAGTACTTGAAAATTCGAACAATTTATTCTATTTTTACATTCTCATCCCCCCCCCCCCGGTTTTTGTCAATGTTCATTTTTCAATAATCATTTTAAAATTTATATAAATCTTCCAAAAACAACTTACAAGGAGAGGACGCGAGATGGACATCGCCGTTTCGACTGGGGTTTCGGCTGCAGTTGACTTGCGTCCTATGGTCAAAATCGACGGGGGGCCTAGCCAAGTAGTAGTCCTCTCTCTCTTCCCCCACCAGTCGAATGGGGGACCTGACATGAGAGGAGTAGGGGAAGTTCAGAAAGAAGGCAATTACCTTAAAATTCAAAACCATCAATAAATATAATCATAGTAACTTCTTCTTATAATCGAGTAGCCATTAACACTTCTGCATGCACTGAAAGTGCGACGCATGCAACAACTCGTTTCCAAGTGAGAGCGTTATAAACAATTGAATTTGCACTAAAATAATTCACATATTTGCGGCTGCATATCGAGGCAACTATTGGAACGAAAATTTTCGAAAAAAATGTGAATCATTTTTTAGGATCCTTGCTCCGCGAGGAAAAAAGAACATTTTCCGACGGAGCTCAAACTTTTGTTAATATGTTATGAGTGCTAAAACTGGTCCTTTTTTATTAACCGAGTGTGCACTTTTTTGAACTTCTTAGTAAAAGACTTTGTGTACATTATACAAGATACAAGGTCTTATAAAAAAATACGGATATTTGATATAGCTGTCGTTTTTAAACGTGTTTTTAAAATTATGGATGTAAAACAAAAACTTAACCTTTTATATATTTTCCTTTAATTCAAATCATGTGTTATAACTATGGCCTTTTAAACAATTAATTGCAAAATAATCTTTGGTCTGTCCCAGCTGCAATTTTACAGCTAAGTTTTTCGATTTTTTCAAGTTATTTATCTGGTAGCTTCCTTCTAATCTTTCTCTCTGTTACCACTCTGAAAACATAGTTCTTTTGTTAATAAAAATTGTTATCAACAAAATCCTAGATTTACCGAATCTGATCTCTTTATCCGCATACAAATCAATCCAGTTTAAAAGTGATTTATATGAATCCTAGAAAGTGAAAAATTATATATTTTATTATATTATTATATATTATTATTTTGCAGTTAATTGTTTATGAGGCCGTAATTAACAAATTGTTTGAACTGCAATAAAATCTATAAGAGACAAAGTTTTTTTTTATATCTAGTTTTAAAAACACGTTAAAACGAAAGCTATATCAAATATCCATATTTGTTTATAAAAATTGTTATTAACAAAAAACGATTGAGATTTTTTCAAAGTAACAAAAGTACTAGAAACATTTTTTAAATACGCCAGCATCCAAAGTAAAGTACTATAGTTGAGAACGCTGCCAGTCCTAAGCCTGGAGAAAGTGCGAAGGGAAAATTAGGGAAATAAGAGGTGAAGAAAAATGAGTGAAGCGACGACTGGAGAGGGAAAGAAGGAACGGAGGGCGAGGACGCAAGACAGTGAGGCCCCCCATTGATTTCGGCGTATTTTTTCTTTCGATCTAATAGGCCATAGTTTCCGAGATATCGAGGTTTGAGTATTTGCGCTCGGGCGCTCGACTCGCCACTGAAGAGCGGGGACCCTGGACTTGGCGCTCACTCACAGTCCGACACTAATTTTGTGATGAACGGAAAGTCCAAAGGATTTCTATATCATTTCTATAAAGTTTTTTTTTACGTAGATTGCGAATCATAAAACGAAAATAATGCATCACGTCAAATTTTGTAGAAAAAAACGAGGTCAAAAAGTAAAAACAATTACAAAAAATCATTTGCGTCCCTGCATGAGAAACAGCAAAGGTGAAGACGGGATAGTAGACGCTTTAAAAGACTCTTTTAATGAACTATTAGGAGGTGAAGATATAGGACAACAAAACTGCGACATAGAACAAAATGCATTAGAAAACCCAATTGAAAAAGTCTGTGTCAATGAGGTCAGTGATATAATTAAGAACTTGAAAAACGGTGAGGTTGCTGGTATAGCCAGTATTAGCGCTGAAATGCTTAAATACGGTGGCGAGTACATACCTCACAGGTTGTGCGAATTGATAAATTTATGTTTCGAGACAGGAGAAGTCCCAGACGATTGGAGAAAAGTGATTATCGTACCAATATTGAAAAGAAAGGGAGATAAAAGCAACTGCAGTAATTACAGAGCCTACTAAGTACCGTAAGTAAAATATACTTAAAAATACTTATCCGTAGGGTAATGGAAATTACAGAAGAGAAGATATGGGAAGTCCAGAGTAGATTTATGCCAGGAAGGTCATGTACAGATCAGATATTTAGCCTAAGACAGATCACAGAAAAAAGCTTGAGAGTAGGAAAGAAAGTTTTGTGTGCATTTATTGATCTAGAAAAAGCATTTTACAAGGTAAATAGAAGTAAACTTTGGGAAGTCCTTAAAGAGTATGGAGTAAATAGAGGACTCCTACAAGCAATAAAAACAATATATACAGGTAGTAAAGCGAGTGTAAGGGTGAATGGGAAACTGAGTGACTGCCCTAATAGCACGGAACGTTCCTGGAACGTTCCCGAGACGTGTAAAATGTCCGCCGCCTGGAAACGTTCCAGGAACGTTGCGTTCCAAACATAAATTAACGTTATTGTTATTATTATCAATAAATAACGCATGAACCGTAAGTGATAGGTCAAAATCGATGTAAATTTATGATACGGTTATCATATTATTGTGTAGTATATGTGGTACTCAAAACTAAAAAATGACATCCATTCTTACCTATCGCTTACGGTTTACGAGATATGTAATTGTTGTTAAAAATAACAATAATAGAAGGTTCCCCTCAGGTCCCAGTGGAACGTTCCGAAGGTGCCCGCGGAACGTTCCAGGAACGTTCCGTGCTATTAGGGTGGTTCGATCACAAAAAAAACATAAGATAAACTTTACATCGATTTCCGACGAAAGTTTCGTTGCAACAAAAATTAACATCGTCGAATAAACTTTACATGAAATTAAGATAATTCCGTGTTTTTAAACCATCTCGGAATCATTTGTCAGTTGTTTGTCAGTTGTTTCTCAGTAAAAAAGCGTCTTCTGCTATGTATTTCACAGCAGTGCAAAGAACAGTGTGAAGTATGGATGGAATTAGTCTGGAAATCAGGACACGAGATTTTTAAAAACATTGCACTTATTAACATTCTATTTTAAAAATAATTGCACTTATCGCGGACGAATGGTTATATATTTTTGATGACTGTCAATAGAGCACTCGGCAACATTCGAAAAAGTCGCCATATTTACTATGATCTTAACCATAATTCACAAGTTATGAGATATGAATTTCTGTTTTGAAAGTTTCGAGATCCGTCGGTATTGCAGTTCAATATAAAAGCCTTTTTACGAAGTAAAATTTTAAAGCTAAAAGATGATTTCTGAACAACTACAACTCCTATCGACCTTATTTCATGCTTCAAATTATTATTATTTAACATTTCATTTTTTGAATAATTTTTTGAATTCAGAATTTTTGTTACGTACGAGGGCACCCTGAGTCGTAAAATTTTGTTTTAAAAAGTTATTAAATAAATATTTATCAAGAATATTGAATGTAAATTGAAAATCTTAATTCTGTACTGTAGATAACATTTTATATTAAGATAATATTGATGGAAATTGAAGTATATTCTATCAGGTATTTCAGGTTAGTTAGGTGAAATCAAAGATGTCTGCAAGCTGAGGGATGAACAATAATACCAATTGCATTGGGACAAAACTTTATTTTTTTCAAAACTCAGAAAAATATGGTTTTTCACTATGAGTGTATTTGGATATTATTCTTTATTTTCTGATCCATAAAAAATGTGTGAATAATGAAATTCCCGGTTAGGAAAATTCCATAATAATAAAATTCCCGGACAGCTTATAATATTACCGAAATGAAAGACTCCCGAATGATGAAATTCCCGACAGTTTATGATATTACCGAATTAGAAAATTCCCGGCATGAAATTGCCGAATTCTAGAATATCCAAATAACTAGAAAATTCCCCAATTATAAAATTCCCGAATTTAGACAAATGAACAAAATTTGTCATGAATATTATTTATTTATTAAAAATACAATGATCAAATATTTTTATAGAAAAAATTGTAATGTTTAAAGTTTCTGAAATTATTGCGTGAATCTTGAAAACCAATTATTGAAAAAATATATTTTTGGATGAAAATTTTTGGACGACTGAAAAATTCTAGAAAATAAAATTCATGACTCTATCAAATTCCCGATTTGGGAATTTCCCAAATAATACAATTTTTGAATATGTACACTCAGAGAAATGTCCTCTCGTGGCAAAAGGATGTTTTTTCACGTAAATGGAATTTCCTCTTAAATTTAAGGTTGAGAGGATTTTCATTTGTCTCAACAGGAATCTTTTTGCAGCGAAAATTTTCCTTATGCTACTACCTTCACCTAAGCTTGCAGCCAAATAATTCTATTTGAGCAAAAAATATATTCACGTCGCTCAAAACAAAACAGGCAAAAGGACGATGCTTTTGTTTCAAGACGTTTTCTCTGAGTGTAATAAAGAACAGCTTATGATATTACCAAAATAGGAAATTCCCGACAGTTTATAATATTACCGAATTTGAAAATTCCCGATAGAAAATTGCCAAATTATAAGATATCTGAACTGGAAAATTCCTTAATTATAAAACTCCCGAGACAATGGAAAAATGGTTTTCAATCAATATTATTTATTAAAAATACAATCATCAAATATTTGTATAAAAAAAATATTTTTTCTGATCAAATTTTCAAATTGAATCAAATTTTTGGACGATTGAAAAATCCTACAAAATAAAATTTACGAATAATATAATTCCCAAATAATGAAATTCCCGAATAAAACATTCCCAAACAGTTTATGATCTTACCGAAATGGAAAATGCCCGAAAGTTTATAATATTACCGAATTTTAAAATTCCCGCTAGAAAATTGCCAAATTATAAAATATACGAACTGGAAAATTCTTGCTTTATAAAACTCCCAAAAGTAATAAAAAAATTGTTTTTCAATCAATATTATTTATTAAATACAATAATCAAATATTTTTCTAAGAAAAAATATTTTTCTTCTTCAAAGTTTCTAAAATTATTGTATGAATTTAAAATAACAATATTTCAAGACAATTTTTATGCAGAAATATATTTTTTTTTCCAATTATCGTTATTTCAAAGTTAACCAATAATTTTAGAAACTTTAAACATTAAAAATAATTTGTTTCTTGATAAAAATATTGCATTATTATATTTGTTTAAATTCGGCAATTTTCTAGTTCGGATATTTTATAATTTGGCAATTTTCTGTCGGGAAGTTTTAAATTCGGTAATATTATAAAATATTGGGAATTATCCATTTCGGTAATATCATAAACTGTTCGGGAATTTCATTATTCGGGAATTTTATTAATCAGAAATTTTATTATATATTCGAAAATTTTATTATTCGGGAATTTCCCAATTCGGGAATTTGAAAGAGTCGGGAATTTCATTTTCCGCGATTTTTCAGTCCTTCAAATTTTTTTCAAATATTGTTACTTTGAATTCAAATACCTAGAGCTGCCACTGAATGTTCCAACTTCAAATATAATTCGATACCTACATTTTCGTTTTGTTCCTAACCTACAATAACGACTGTGGCAGAAAGTATATATAAAGTCTAATTATTTTTAAAATAAAAATTAGGTAAGTAAAAAGTTGTTCTAAATCTAGTGTCCTGATTTATAGCTTTTCACGTATACTTTGCCGTTTTTCCATTGCTGCGGAAGGACGTAGCAGACGACAGCTTTTATTCCATCGTAAGATAAACTTTCGCCACATAGGGTAAGAGCACCAGTTATTGGCACCTTAAGAGGAAATTTAGACTTTAGGAAATAAATAAACACATAAAATATTGAATTCTGAAATAGTGATAATTATACCGGCACTCAAAATTTTATACAGAACACACTGGAATGTTGAATTATTATTCAAAGTTGAAAAAAACTTGAAAAATTATTAAAAATAAGCATGTAGTCCCAAAATGTTAGTGCTTGGCACTGCTAACCCCAGTTATTGGCACCCCTCGTCACCAGTGATTGGCACTACACTCACATAACCTCCTCAAACTTCTGTAATTGCATTAAAACATTGATAAAAACAAATTGTGCATCTGAAAATATGAAATAAATTTTCTATTAATAATTATAAATTTAGTATTTTATCAATTTTGTTTTTGGACAAGCCAACTTCTTTGACAGCAGCTATAAAGCCTAGCCATTTCACATATCTATTCTTCGGCTTATGTTTTTCTTTCCTCAGAGATACTCTCTGACGGGCAAACATATGGCAATAAATAAAATAAAAACCATAAATGTTACTAATTTTCTCATTTTCTACTTCAAACTAGAAAAATTAAGAAACAAATTCAAACATGGATACATAAATATAGTTAAAACAAGTCACCCACCGATTAAATAAAAACTTTGGCTATTTATAATAACATGAATTCCTGCGTAACATTTAAAACATTATACGACAATATTATTAAACACAATATGTATAAAGATAATAAAATTCTATTCATAATTTAAATAAAACCAATATTTACCTATACCTCGAGGTCTGAAAAGAATAATAAATTAAATGAACAGAACTTTGGAGGTTACGATTACCGGTATCCCGGTATTAAAATGACAGCTTCATTTATTATAATTGTTAGCTACTTTTTCGTCTACCTAGTAAAGACTTTTGTTGTTCCGGCACTTTTAACACTTCATTTTATCAGAAATACGTGAAATGGCTCATGTCAACACAAGGTCTTGAGATTACATAACCTCACTTTTTTCCGGCGAGGCAGGGGTGCCAATGAATGAAATTATTCCCGAATTGCATGGTCTGGTCATTGGCACTGGAGTGCCAACGACTAGAGACCATACTTTTAATATTAATTTCCATTGGCACCCCCCCTAAAATTAATAAATAAATTATTGCCGAGGTTCATTCCTTATTTTGATTATATTGCAAGTATTTCTTTTCAATATTCACAAAAATTGGAACAGATTCACTTGTTCACAACGTTGTTTTAACAAAATTAAAAAATGTTGTCAGCTAAACATTTTCTTTAGAAAACCGGATAAATTCTTGGCACCCTAAGAACTGAAGTGAATTCATTATTTTATAACTAAATTTGACATTATTTTGTATGAATTATATATGTCGGTACACGCAGAAATAATGGTAGAATTAAAATAATACCATCAAAATACGATAAATGTTTGCATTTTCTTAAAATTTAACAAAAATGAGAGAGGGTGCCAATAACTGGCGCAGTGCCAACCACTAGTGCTCTTACCCTAGCATGTAATCTTTAACAGCTGAACATTTTACATGCAACAAAATTTAACTTCAGTTTTTTCTGTGATATTATGCAAGGCGTGAAACAAGGATGCGGTATGTCCTCGTGGCTATTTATCATATTTATGGATAAGTGTCTAAGAATGGCCCTCTTCGACGAAGAAGGTGTAGATCTCGAAACCATCAAGGTACGTGGGTTATCTTTCGCAGATGACAAGATTGTTATGGCACAATCAATCGAGGACTTGCAAAGAATGTTGAATAAACTAAATACAAGCATGACGAACATGGGCCTCAAAATTATCGTGAATAAAACGAAAATCATGGTGCTTGAGGGAAAGAGTGAGAAAACAATAAGCACACTGAGAAAAATGGATTATACCCGGTAATAAAAAATATGTTACCGGATATAATCTTGGAATATTAACTATGGGACAGTGATCCAGATTATTAGAACTACAATCTATAGATATTAGGAAATATATATTACAGGATAATATCTTGAATTATTAAACTTTATAATCTGAGATAATAAGATCTATAATCCAAGATTTTTAAATCTAATATCCATATTAGAGTCCTGGTCCATTAGATAATCTCAAATATATATAATAATTTTTGCAAACGTACTTATAAATCTATACAAAATTTTGATAGACGAGCTCGGAATTAGAACTGGAAACAAATTTTAATTTTTTAAACACACAATAAGCAGGAAAGTGGCTATTATAAGACTACAAAAACGAAAGTAAAGGAGGCTAAGTTTCTGTACTTTTACAAGTGGCAGTGATGTATAATGAAAAGAAATATAAACTTACCCATTTTCAAAATCTTATTCACATGTGATTTAGCACTAATAATCATTTTATAACAAAATTATTACTCGTTTTAATGCAAACAGGTGCATATGACACGCGCCACGATGCGATGTACCATATGAGACTACACAGACGCATGGATATTTTAAAATCTGAGATGTTACAAATTGATGTCTGAAGATTATAAGAATGTAACATCTAGAGATTATATTTGGTAACATCTTCATATATTCGAAAAATATAATAGATTATACGCGCTAATATACTTTTCTATACGGTGTATTATACTTTAATTCTATTATCCAGTTCATATAATCCATTTTTCTCAGTGCAACATTGTCCTAAATGATGAGAGATTAGAAAAAGTTGACAAATACGTATATCTAATGTAAAAAGATGAAAAGGAAGGTGAAGAGGAAGTACAAGAAGTGGAAAGAGGGTAATGCGAGGAGGGAGGAGTACGTAGAAATGAGGAAGGGGTTTAGAGTGATGTGTAAGAAGAAAGAACAGGAAAAGGAGAAAGAGCTGGAAGAGGAGTTAGCAAATGTTAAGACAGAGGGGGACGTCTGGAAGATAATAAATAGGTTTAGGAAGCGGAGGGTGGGGGCAGCGAGAAGATAGGAAGTGAGGAATGGAGGGAATTTTTTAAAGAATCATTCCAGGGCTCAGATTCAAGGAAGACGGACGGGGGAAGTAGAAGAACGGGGGAGGCAGAGACGGAGGAGTTGAATGACGAAGAGATAGAGAACCAGATAAGGAAGTTGAAAAGGTCAAAAGCAGCAGGGTTGGATGGGGTGGAGAACGAAGCATGGCTGTTTAGTACACAAGAGGTTAGGAAGAGGCTGGAGGGGGTAGTGAAGAAAGTATGGAGGGGCGAGGGATTCCCAGGAGGGTGGAGAGAAGGGTTAATAGTGCCACTGTATAAGAAAGGAGATAGAGATAGGCAGGAAAATTATAGAGGGATCACGCTAATGAATACGGCGTATAAAGTATACGCGATGGTGGTGGCAGAGAGACTGCGGAAGGATGTCGAGGGGAAAGGAATATTGCCGGAGACGCAGGCGGGATTTAGGGCGGGTAGGAGTACTATCGACAATATCTACGTTCTGCAGCACGTGGTGGATAGAGAATTAGCGAAGAAGGGGAAGAGAGTGTACGCGTTTTTTGTGGATCTCAAAGGCGCGTTTCCGTCGGTGGATAGGGAGAGGTTGTGGGAGGCGATGGAGGATAGGGGAGTAGAAAAAGGCCTAATTGAGAGGGTAAGTGAGATATATGAAGAGACCAAAGACAAGGTGAGAGGAGGGGAGGGGATTTCGGAGGGATTCTGGATGGATAGGGGGTTAAGGCAGGGGTGTCCTCTGAGCCCAACGCTGTTTGCGATTTTAATTGCGGATATGGAAAGTAAGCTGGAGGCTGGGGTGGTAGGAGGAGTCAGGATAGGAGGGGTTAGAATTTGGTCACTAGCGTATGCAGATGACATAGTGTTGCTGGCAAATAGCGAGGAGGCCTTAAAGGAGATGATGAAGAGGTTGAGAAGATACCTGGATAAGAAGGGGTTAGAGTTGAATGCGGAAAAGTCCAAGGTTATGGTGTTCAGAAAAGGAGGGGGAAGGGATAAGGGAGGAGAGTGGAAGTGGAAGGGAAAGGAGGTGCAGGAGGTGAAAGAGTTTGTGTACTTGGGCTTCGTATTTCGGAGGAATGGGGGAGTGGATGGTCACATAAAAGAGAGAGTGAGGAGAGCAAATGTGGTGATGAGGCAGGTGTGGGGGTTGGGAAAGAAGCTATTCGCAGATGATTTTGGACGGAGAATGAAGCTGTTTGATTCGCTAGTGATGAGTGTGCTATTGTATGGAGTGGAGGTGTGGGGGTGGAAGGAAAGTGAAGAGGTAAATAGAACGCAGGAGAGGTATGTAAAGTGGACCCTGGGGTTGGCAAGGAACACGCCTAAGTATATTGTCAGGAGGGAGACGGGGAGAACGAGTGTAGGGATTCTGGCAGGGAGCAGAGCGTGTAAATATGAGGAGAAATGTTTGGAAGAGGGGGGAAGTAGGCTGGTTAGGAAGTGTTGGTGGGAGAAGGAGAGGGAAAGGTATTTTAGAATGAATGGACTGCAGATGGATGAAGTGAGAAGGATGCACGAGGAAGGAAGGAAGGTTTATGACTTGGTTAAGCAAAATGGCATGGAGAGAGAGAAGACAGAGGGGGAAGAGAGAATAAGAGAGTCAAGGTTTAACGGGAACTATGTGTGGATTATGCCAAGGACAAGAGCGCAATATTTATGTGTGAAAGGAGAGAAAGGAAGTCAGGAACTTATAGCGAGGATGAGGTGTGGGTGTATGGAGGGTTTCAATAGGTTCTGGCTCCCTCGGGAGAAGAGGATATGTGAACTGTGTGGAAAGGGGGATGCAAGAGTGGAGCACTGGTTGGAGGAGTGCGTGGAGCTGGAAAGAAGTGAGATAAGCATGGAGGCACTGTTGCATGAAAAGGGGGAAAAAAGGGCAGTAGCATGGGTGAAGGGAGTGTTGGGTAAGATGGAGATGAAGAGAAGGAAGGAGGAAGAGGAATGGAGATGGAAAGATTGTAAATAGGAGAGAAAGTAGATATAAGTAACATGTAAATATTGTAAATAGTAGATAAGTAGTAGGTATTAGAGCGAAAAGTCTTTAAGGGTTAGTTTTTAAGAAAATTCTGTAAAAATGGAAGTGTAAGCAAGTCAATTTTTTAAGGCCAGCAGGCTGAAAAATAAACGTTTATCTACCTAAATACATATATCTAGGTAGTCTATTCACTAACGACGGAAAAATAGATGGGGAGTTAGATAGGCGCATAAATAAGGGTAAGCAGGTTATCGGTAGAGCAGGGTCCATCCTCACAAATAAAAATATATCAAAAAAAGCTAAAATGGCCATACATAATTCTGTATTCGTACCGACTGTACTATACGGTAGCGAGACATGGACCTGTCAAGAAAAAGACAGGAGTAAAATCAACGCGATCGGCATGAAACCTCTGCGCATAATATGCGGGAAAAAACTGATGGACAAAGTCCGAAACGAGACAATCCTCAAAGAATGCGGTACAGGAGAGACACTAGTTGACATATGGGAAAGAAATCAGCTAAGGTAGTTCGAACATCTTGAAAGAATGAAAGATGAACGACTGACCAAGCAAGTGTATAAAGGTAAGGTAAATGGCAGAATGCCCAGAGGTAGACCGCCAAAAGAATGGTTAGAATCTGTGAATGATACATTAATCCGAAGAGACATAAGAACCCATAGAAACACAACAGCTTGCATGAAAAATGCATGGACGTGAAGGAAGCTAGAGTAGTATGCTAGGACAGAAAAGTGTGACGACAAATAGTTTTTAATCAGAGTGACAATAGAGTGAATGGCGCTTGAAACAAAGACCTTGGATACTAATGGGCCCAAGTGGGGAAAAATGCATAACAATTTTGTAAGGCTCCTCACTTGGGGTGATCGCTAGAGAGATTGATCAGTAACCTGGGTCGGAGCAGTGTTGCGGAATGAACGTGTCATTTAAATAAATAACACGAGAATTCCAGATCAATCGAAAACATCTATACCTAACACCTATATACCTGTATACCATATACCCGTATACCGACCTACTTTATACCTTTATACCTATTTACTATCTTTCCAACCGAGCAAGTCACGCCTACCCCGAAAGGGAAATGGCTTAATGGTATAATAATAAACACATAATCCGGCGGATAGTGACTATTTTGCAAGTGAATCATACAAACAATTTTGAAGATGGGAGTAAAACTATGCAACATGCGGAAAAATGTTGAAAAGTGAGATTGGTCATCTGAAAAATTTCACGGACAAACTATGCAAGATACAAAAAAACGTTCAACAATAAAAAGATTTACCTGGAAAAGATCGACGAGTTTTCTTCATATCATTTTTTAATCGAATTTTTGAATAGAATTAAATTAATATTATTCGTTTTCTTCCTTCCTAGAGCATGTCGTATTACAGACGGAGGCATTTTAAAAATATTTTTGGCACCCTGAGAAACGTTTTTATGGGAAGATGCAATCAAGATAATGGATTTATTGTACCTAGGCACTATTCAAGAAATGTATATGAACTTATGTTATACTTTCTGAGCAAAAGTGATAAATATGAAGTCCTATTCAATTGAAGTTTACGCTGATCAACTGAATCAATGTGAGTGAACTGAAATAAGGTAATAATTATAAAAAAGTTAGATCTTTTACTTAAAAAAATCATTTATCAACTTTTCTTGAAAATGTATGTGAAAAAGAAATTTTAAATAAAGTAGCTGAAAACATTTCTGTAGCTTCTTTTGGGACATTTTCTTGTTATACAAAATTCTAACTGTGCGGGCACATTCTCATAATTTTTCAATTTTAATGTTATTTCTTATAATTGAAAAGAATATGCGCCCTTATGAAAAATGGTTAAAAGAAAACTCGTAGATCTTTTTAAGGTAGATAATTTTATTTTGAAACTTTTTTTCGCACCTTATGTACAGTTTGATTTATTATCGAATGCCTTTTAATAACATTATTTTTCATGATGCTAAATATTTACAAATAATATTCGATAAGGGTAAAAACCCAAGTTTAAGTATTGTTTTTCAAAGAAAAAAAAATAATATACAATATAATATAAATTCATAGATATTTTTAAGATGAACATCTTGGGTTCTTAACATTTTTCCGTATATTGCATAGTTTAAACGGAAAATATAATGTTATATTTTTGATAACATGCGGATGTTTCTTGTCTTTAAAATGTTTTTAAAAGTTCGTATACCTAAAAAAAAATTGCTTGTAACTTGATTTGCATGATTCACTTAAAAATAGCCACTATCCGCCGGACTATGTATTTAACAACTTTTCCAAGAAGGGACAAAAATGATTTTTTGTAATGGTTTTTACTTTTTGACCTCGTTTTATTTTTCAAAAATTTGACGCGATGCATTATTTTCATTTTACGATTCGCAATCTACATAAATAAAAACTGTATAGAAATGACATAGAAATTCTTTGGACTTTCCGTTCATCACAAAATTAGTGTCGGATTGTGAGTGAGCTCCAAGTCCAGGGTCCCCGCTCTTCAGTGGCGAGTCGAGCGCTCGAGCGCAAATACTGAAACCTCGATATCTCGGAAACTATAAGGCCTATTAAATCGAAAGAAAAAATACGACCCTAATGGATTTTGATGTACTTTCTTCCTGTAAAGTACCAGTCGAATCGGCGATGTCCATCTCACGTCCTCTCCTTGTTAGATATTTTTTTTCGCCCCTTTTCCGATAGTTGGAAGAAATCTTTCTGATTGTATGATTTATTAGAAAGATACGGAAAGGTACGCTGAAGTGAAGAAATGTCCTTCTTCATTTTAAATCGAATACAAATGTAGTCATTTTTATCTGAAGAACATAGAACATAACATATTGTTGTTGTGAAGCGCGACAACTAAATCGCGCGCTGTGAGCGCGCTCAAACTTTTGAGTTTCCATTAAACGATTAACAGAAACGAGCGTGGAGCGCAAGGTTTACATGATTTTTAAACCAAATATCGAGCGCGAAGCGCGAGTGTCTTGATGAGAATGTGTTCCTTAAGGTCGATAGAACCTTAAGTAAATTAGTTCCTCTTTCTATGTCAAACGTACGTAATTAAATCAAAAGCAGGTCATAACGGTGAAGCTAACTGAGAGAGTATTAGCCCGCGAAGCGCGCAATAGCGAGCACACGAAGCGCGAGATCCAACAGGTGCGCGCCCTGGGCGCGGTCAAACTTGCGAGCTTATAACTTTTGACCTGATTGAGATATTTATTATTTTCTTTTTGATTCTAATATCGCTTATCGTCTTTTTTTGCAAACCATCAGAAAATTTAAAGTTTCAAAATTGAAAAATGGCGGCGGTTTTTCTTAAACAATTAAAAGTCGATTTTCTCAGAAACCCACCCTTAAGTTTTTTGCCAATTTTGTTTAATTTGTACTTTTCGGAGTCGCTTTTCCCCTCAAAAATAAATAGTTTTTAATGAAAACTTTTCTTCCATAGGATACGTATTTCTTGAACAATTTCTGTGTCTCAAGGTAAAAAAAACAACCTGTATAGAAAGAAGAGGTATATTACCATTGTTACTTTCCTCGTAGAGACTTCCTAATCTCCAAGATCTATAACTCACGTCATTCAATTTTAAATCCTCATTTGGTCGTTTAAAGTTTAGAGGAGGGAGTTTATTTTCCTTCTCTGTAAAAATGGAAAAATGCATGATAAGAAACTGAGGTCAACACATTAATTTATCGCAAAATAATATTTTTTCTATTTTTAAAAGTCTAACCATTCATCCGTGAGATACATGCATTCATTTACATTTGTATTTCTCTTTACTTTTTTACTTATATCAAAAGTAATATACTTCTGTGGTGGTTAACACTAGAAATTCAGAGACACTTTAAAATAACACATTTATTCAGTCGTATGATATAAATAAAATATTATGAAACAAACACGGAACATTGAAACTTCAGGTGACATTGAATGGATATTCTCAAGTACTCAACATATATATCTCTGCGTGTGGCTGTGTGTGTGTGTGTGTGTGTGCCCGCTTAAATTAAAAG
The DNA here is from genome assembly GCA_932178445.1 of Andricus quercusramuli. Taxonomy (NCBI): domain Eukaryota; kingdom Metazoa; phylum Arthropoda; class Insecta; order Hymenoptera; family Cynipidae; genus Andricus; species Andricus quercusramuli. Next base: position 116,427 of record CAKNXH010057701.1, read on the forward strand.
AAAGGAGCTTATCAGGGGAAATATTCAATTCTTGTAGGAAAGGCATTGGCAAAAAAGAGGCTCACATGCTGGTTAAGGAAAAACAATTTTTTATTCAAGAAAATCGTTTGGTGAAGCGAACGAAATTTGTAGTAAAACTCATTTGTTTAAATCAATCGTAGTTCTTGGTTGATTCAATTACTTAATTTTACCACATATTTTGCTAATTTCGTAGAATATTTGTAGTTTTTAACAAATGTTTTATTTGTATCTACAAAATTATTATTATTTGTCCATATTATAACCATATTGCATGGTTTAGAACCAACAATTTTGTTGTTTAACTGAATATTTTCCGAGTGCGTTTTACAAGTACAATTGTATAATTCTATGAAGGAAATGCAGGAAAAGGATCATCAGGTATATACCGTGTGAATAATAGCACATCTTTTCAAAAATAAACAGTGAACACATTCCCTAGTTAAGTGTGAAGAATAAATTCTTCGTGTGAAGCGGGTCATGTCGTTTGAAAAGGGAATTTTCCATAATGGATGAAATTAAACTAATGTTTGCCCTGCGGAAATTCATATTAGCTTTTTACAAAACTAGTTATTTATTGTAAAGGTTAGTCTGCATCCGTGAATTATGATTCAAGTGCACTAGAAAACACAAAAGGTTATTTTTACTAATATAGATATTATATGGAGAGAAAATTTTACTGTGATGATACACGCTTCGAGTACTGAATTCCTACAATGTAATGAAAATATTTTTATTTTGTTTTTATTTATTGTTTATGGAATTTAAAAAAATAGTTAAGATACTGTTTTCTTACTTCGTGGTCTTATGCATTCGTAGCCAATGCATCCCGGGGTGACAAAACAGGCAACAATTAACAATGTTATCAGAAAGACTGCTGCACCAAAACAGACCAATAGCACACGGCCCCATGGGCCAAAAATTTCGTCGTACACCATTCACTAAAAGAATGTTAGGAAATATTTTTATTAATTGTTTTAATATAACGATTGATACAATTGTAATAATTAATCACTGTTTTTGATAGATTTGTTTTACTGTTTGACACAGTGTACAATTAGAAACTGTATGAGTGTGGAAATATCAATTAAAATTTTTTTTTCGGCAAAGTGTTTATTTTTCATGGCTGAATATTTTTCTCTTTATACTTTGCGAGTTGTTCAATTCTAAATGTTACAAAATTTAAAATTGATCACTTTGAACGTTTTAATTTAAAATTCTAAAAAATAGGGAAAACACTATTATTTTAGCTGGTAAAATTCTAATGTAAATTTGCAACTGATTACATAATTTCGAATACATTGATATTGAAAAGCTTGACATATATGACACTGAAAGGCTTGCTTCCATATAAGAAAGTATTTCTTAAAAGCTTTAAAATGAAAAATGTGTCATTTTGAACATTTTATTATTAAATTATTTAATTTTAGGCTTTTCGAAATTTAGAAAATAGTTCGACAGAAAAATTCCAAAAGTTTCTTCATTCTTAAAATCTTTTTATTACAAAAATGGTTTATTTACAAAAAGGCACGAATTACAAACTTCAAATCATTTAAAATTTAACTCGATTGGTCGAGTTTAATTAAATCAATAATCCACTTGAAAAAAAAGAAGTAACGAGAAAGTAATTTTCAAAATGTGCAGTCTATAAGAAAATTGGTGTAAGAAAAGTTGATTGAAATATTTTTGAGACCATATCAATCCTTGATAGCAGTACTTGCACTGATAAGTAAAAGAAAACAATAAATTTGACACACTCCACGTGACAGAACTTGAATTTTCGTGCGATGTCAGCATTCGGTTTCTGTAGCTGACATGCTCATGAAATTAAAATGCCAATTCATAAACGATCCGCGTTTCACTGACAACTAATCATATACATATTTTTACTGCACAGTATTAGACATTATCATATTTACAATTAAAAGTATGATACGTTCATTTGTCACATTGTTTACTCTGACATTGTGAAATATGTTTTACTGTCGCACATCTACATCTATATACTCTACAATTTTACACAAATCTTTCATCGTATGTATTTAAAGAAACAGTCTATCATATTAGATTATATAATACTTTTATTATAATTCTACGACAACAATAGAATTATATTATAATAATTATAAAGCTTTAGCAAATTTTCCAACTTTATTTTTATCTTTGTTCACAACAGATGTACTATTGTCTTTTCCGGTCAGTTTTCCGCACAGATGAATGCGCGTAGATATATATTGTGTTGTTAAGGATAAAACCCTATTTTCTTACTCACTCGGCTATAATCGCATCCCATGATAAAAATATGTGTTTTGATTCTCTTGGGGAATCCAGTGGAGAAGCATTTGAAGTGCATCCAATTCTCTGGCTGCGATTAGCCTGCTCACGATCAAGTATGAACTCTGTGTAGAAGTACTTGTGACAATAGTTTTTAGATAACAGATAGTACACAGCAGACAGAACACAGAACACTTGCGCGTTAAAACCGATCGGCCAGTGACTACCGAGACCGTTCACCATACACCTTCAAAACTAACTGCCGACGACTTTTGCTACGTAGATGAGCCACGAAGCGAGTAGCGAGTATACATACTCATACATCCGAAGTACTCATACAGTAGAAGATAACACACGCATGTTGTACAGATCGTGACATAGAATTCTAAATACTTCATTTTTAGATTCAAATAATTCATTGTTAAAAAAATGCATTATTTCTCAAATGACCCACGGAGAAAAATAGTTCGAGAAACTTTACCGAACTCAGTTGGGTAAATAATAATAATAATAATAATAATAAATCTTTATTGAGTTCGTAACAAGAAGGATATGTACATGGTAGACAGAGTTAACATAAGAACCCAAAGGGCGAGGTACAGCTTAAAGCTGCTTTCAAACCTAACCCTAAACTTTACTAAGGTAAAGTTGGGACATATGGACACTTTGATGAAGTTTCATTTCTAGTTTGGTAAAACGAAATTCGGTAATACTTCATTTACAAACATGAAAGTGTGACAAACTTACACGAATATCTTCTGAACTGTTCTTTAATTAATACTGTACTTGATAGTTGAGATTTTAATGCACATAATTGTAAAATATATGAAACTTTGGATAAAGATTACTGAACAATTGGGTAAAACGTGGTCGAGGGCTTGGTAGAAAATATAAGTGGGCTTACAGAAAAGGCATGAAGGAATCACTGACGCTCGAGAAACTTCAACTGGCAGTTTGGTAAACCGTAACATTCTGTGAATCAAAAAAAAAACTTATACACAGTCAACAGCATACACTTACATACACATTAGTCAGTCACAGCCAATCAGAATACAATTTCATAACAAATACACTGACGACACGCAAAACCTTATCGAACACATATAACATACATATAAATAAGCCTAATATAATACTACACATATAAGACGCTTGCGACGTAACTACGCTGACGCACGCTTCACATTGAGAGGAGACATTTGGAACTTTCTCATATACTAACTAGAGGAATTGATTCAGCGCTTGTGAGAAACGGCGAGTGCCGTGACTAAAGTTTTCATAAAAAGATTTATATTATAAGATCTATATTTTTTGGAATATGTATTTTGTAATTGCCACTTTAAGTCTGAGTCATTTCCCACTTTTTCTTTGAATAATAGCTTGATTCTAATATTATCTGAGTAAGGTATTGGAATTATATCAAAGCACAATTAATAAGGCTTCCCAAATTTTGGACGACTTCCTTTAGAAATAATAAATAAAAAAGTATGCAAAACGTCTGTTTACGCACCTATTCGAAACTACAAATTTAAAATGAAAAATTGTCAAATAATATTTACAGCATTTTTTAAATATTTGAAATTTACAGATGTTGCTTATATTAACTTGGAAAAGATAAAAATTGAAAGTATGGATAAATATTTTTGAGAAAAGGATTTTCAAAATCAATTTAAAGCCTGTCCCACAGGTTTTTTGTGTAAAATTCATATCCATCACAAATACGTTCCTTGATATTTTATTTTTATATTTTCATACCCTCTAGGGTTATCCTGAATGTTTTAAAAATATTGTAGGCGGTTTGAAAATTTTGTTGTTTTTGAAAATTCTATTGTATAACATTGTCAACTTTACGGCTATCACTCATAAAAAAAGTCAATATAAAAAATAAAAGAACTTGACACAAAATGTGATTTACTTAACTTTTTCTTTCTTTGACCACTTTTAAAATTGATGCTCTTCAGTTCTTCATTTCTGTTATTTGTCTTTTCATTACTTGAAGTTTTTTGTATCTTTTTGAAAATTAGATCTACAAATGAAGGGTGTGGCGGCAAAGCATGTACGTCCGTCGGGATACATTTTTCAGGAGAGAGAAAAAAACCATCTTCAAAATCGAATGATAAAAAAAATTATAAATTCCATTTGAGATTTCATGCTGCTCTAGAGATATCAATAAACACATTTTTAAAAAAGTTAATATTTTTCGAGAGACAGCACGTCAAAAATAGAGTGCTGTCGAAACCGTGCTAGTCTATGGATTTTTTTATTTTTTGTTATATTTTCTCAAATCCCAGTCAACATAAAACATATGCCTGGAAGATTATAAACGCTTGACGAGACAAATAGAAGGCTGAAAATTGAATAGAAAAAATCGTTTCTTTCAAAAAATGAATTTTACATTATCACAGCGTTACTTGTATGCAAAATATTTAATTTAGTTTTCTTTTGTAAGTATTTAAAACAATAAGAGGATGTAATCATAAACAAAGATTTAAATTTTCGTATGATTGATCACAGATTATCGAGATAAAACCCCACTATCGGTTCGAATTTGGATATATCCTTTCACCACAATGTCAGGTAGAATTTTAGAGAATTTTTAAGCCAATAAAACGTGTTTTCAAAAAAATTGCACTTACATGGTTATGACATGTAGTTGAAGGGTAGAAATGCAAAAGGAGTCAAGCCCCATTTTTCACTTTTTTCAGGAGAGACTAAAAAAATGTTGAGATACTTTCATGCTCTATCGAAGTAAAAAAAGTTTGCTCACAAAAAGCTGTCCGGTTTCTAGAAAATGAATGAAACAGGTCACGTTTCAAGGTTAGATTTTGGGTCCGTATCGACTTTTAAAATCTTTCAACATTAATTGTGGAGTCAATTTGCAGTTTAAGAAAAAACTAGAAATTTAAATTCTAGCTGTTGAATGAACGGATTGATTTCCAAAAAGTTTTTTTTTTAAATAATGCAGTTTCGCGAAATTTGAAAATCCAATTATGACTTGAAATTATGTAAAATCTGGAAAAATTTGTATTCAGTTTTTCGTATGAAAATTTTCAGTTTAAGGAATTGTTTTAAAAAATTTTTATTTTTCATTCGTAAAATTTGAAATTGAAATTTCTGTTATCATTACAAAAATTTGCAAAATCACCCTATGGAAAGAGTTGTGATAAAAAGATTTTTTTTCGGAATCTCATTTATTGACACAATAATTTAAAAACAACATTCAATAAAACCTACGTTCATATTTAGTTTAAATTTTAACGGAGTATTAATTTCTTCAACCTTCTAGTACTGATATTTGTAAAAATTTTTATCATGCCACGACAAAAATATATACTTTCTTTTTTTCGTGATACCGCGAATTTCAATTTTGATTTCCTCGGAATAGGATTATTTTTTTGGATCTAGGTTTTTTTATTCTCATTTAAATATAATTTTTTCATCCCACTAAATGAAGAAAAAAACTACAAATTTTGTAGGAAAACCACTAACATGGCATAAAGCACTGAAATGGCATCACTGAGGTTGACGCCAGGGACGTGAACTTCGATCCATGGTAATCAACTTTGTAATAACCTTCTTAAATAAACTCTAATTTTATTTTGCAATTGTAAAACTAATATTTATTATCAAATACTAAATGCCAACAAGGACTATAAATAGGTGGAAAATTCAACACCTTATTCATAATTTAAAAAATGGTAAATATCTTCGAGGTGCTCAATACTTGTATACGATCCTGCAAGGTTAGGGAGGTGGTGGGAGATTCCGGGCGACTGCGACTCGAATGTCGGTTTCCCAACTGTCGAATAAAGTTTAACGTAGCAAAAATGAAAATCTCTTCCACGGCAGATAAACTTTCATACAATGTGGAGGAAATAATAACATAACCAAAATCAATTTTTCTCTAGAATTCCACACTTTACCACACTTTACCACACTTTCGAGTAAATAATACATTTTTTACTTAGAAAGATTCACCGAAATTTGCCATTCTATAACCGACTTTGCTTGACTTTTCATTTGCAAACTTAACTTAACTAATATGAAATTTTAACCCATTTTCCTCAATGTATGACAGAGTAGTTTTTAATAATTACATCACGTGCATTAATGTTTACTTTTCAAAATCCTTACTGTACATTTGGAAACTTTAATCTGTGCTATCAAAGTTTACCGAACTGCCATGTAATATTTAACCTTTCGCACGTCACGAATTATTACAATAATGTCAAACATTCTCCTTTTGGTACATATATCCCAATTGTACTCAAAAGTTTGGTAAAGTTTCCTAACCAAGCACCTAAAAAACAAAATTATCCGATCGGAGTCTAACTTAGACAAAATATAGTACAATTGGATTGCAATTTATGAAAAAAGAATTTTGCCATTGGAAGAAATATTTACCGAAGGAGACGTGGTGAAATTTTCAGATTTTTTGTAGGTACCGTCGACTTTAGAGGTTTGTAATTCTTTTAACATCAATCAAACCAAATTTTATCTAATATCCTTTAAAGTTTCGATAGGACATTTCAAGCCAATTTCATTGATCATAAACATTTTTGAAAAAATATTGAAACTTCAACGACGAATGTCAAAAATGAATATAAAAATAAATCAAAAACAAAAATGAATTTCACATTTTTTAGAATTTGTACCATTTTTGTTTCGTTTCTTTTTGGGATTGAAAGAAAGCTGAGTTTTTTTCTCTTAGAAGCTTAAAGTGAAAAATTTAAATAATGATAGGGAGCTTTCACATATCACGTGACGCTTTGTAGGGGAGTAGTAGGTCTGCCCTAACGTCACAAAGTGTCACATTTGGAGAGGGCTCGTAAAGATTTCGTAAAACTCGTAACACCCAGAAAACAAAAATCCATTCACTTGCTTTGAATGGGTTTCGAAGTCGTTTGAATAGCGTATCTGTCACCGGAATTCCAGATTGCCGCCGATTGGTTTTTAACAGAATTCTACTCGTTATTATTTTTTTGACAGACTTATAAGCCACAAAAGTCTTCGCATTCTCTAGAACTAAAATAGCAAAAGGAATCTAGTAGCCTTGCTTATGATTTTTCTCAATCTATCAATAATTTATGAATTTTAAAAATGATGTGAAATATGGCAGCCTAACCTGAAAAAAATCGGTCTCATTCAAAAAGAGATAAACCGATCAATATGACTTTGCTTGAAATGGACATTGTAGTACATTGCAGATTCAAAACCATTCGAGAAACTGACCGTTTGACATAGTCGCAAACCAATTCAGTTTTAAAAATCTCAATCTGCAAATGACAGATACACAATTCACGGAGTCGCCCTTTCAATGGGTTATTTTTTCCTGGGCAGGTAACGCTTATCTGAACAAAAAGTGAAATTTATATCTGTATCGATATATTTAAGTTCAATGTTATTGTCACAAAAAATGTAATAGTTTATAATACTCCTAGGAGTATTGTGGATGCATTATTGTACTGCCCGCATGCAAATTCACTCTTGTTGTGTGAAGGGCTACTTTCAGAACTGAAAAGGCGCTGATAAAGCGCGTTAATCATGCCTGCGTTACGTAAAGAAATTCAGTTGAAAAAAATTAAACAAAAAATTTTTGTTACACGAATTAAATGGATATTTGCCACTTTGTAGATGTTCCACTTTTTACTTAACTTTTAACTTGATACACGGAAAAAATTTATCCGTAAAAAAGTCACGAGCTAGTAGCTAGGTCTTGGATATAAGAAAAATTCATCGGATATTGATGTATTTTTGTAAATAACCTGCGAACTTTGTGAAAGAATTGACGAACTCGATGTAAAAATTCTAATTCGGTTCATCACTTTTTTTACGTGAATAATCAAATAAATAGTACGAGTGATTCGGAAAAGATTTTCAGAGCACCCACGAGCTTGCCCGACAATTTTGGGAACTGGAAAGTAGGTTCGCCCTCGGGTTCGCCTGTACGTCGCTCGCACACACGCTCGCTCAAACGCGGGGTGCGTGAGGCCGCTCGTATGTGTGCTTCAAGTTTGTCCGATGAGTGACTAGAAGTTTTATAATATATGTTTTGTTTGGCCTCGATGGCTGCGCGTGTTTACGCACTCCTGGTTTATGTTTAGAAACTGGCGAGTCAGCAGTCTTTGAGGGTTCGAATCCTCTGAGTTGCGAATTTATAAATAAATATAAATTCAATCGCACTATAAAATTTTTCCTTTTTATATTTCAGTCTGAAATTTTTAGGAAGAGATTCATAACTTATCATAAGAATTATCTATGAAACTACTTTCCATGAACCTCTGCTTTGTTGAGTTTTAACTTTTGACTTAACTCTTAATGATCACACTGTAAAAATTATAATTCCGTTTAAGACTTAATTCAGTATTAAAACAGTTCACGCAACAAAACAATTGCACTTTAGTTCGATCCACCATTCTAATAAAATAAGATCGATTTGTGGATTAAAATAGGCTTGAAATGAGAATCATCTGTCATCAACTAAATCAACTCGAGGAATTCATGGAATTCACCGAATTGATAGAATTCTCGAAATTCATAGAATTCACATAGAATTCGCGGAATTCATGTTATTGAAGGAATTCAAGAAATTTATGGAATTCAAGGAATTCACGAAATTCATTAAATTCACGGAATTAATTATTATTATTATACCATTAAGCCATTTCCCTTTCGGGGTAGGCGTGACTTGCTCGGTTGGAAAATAGTAGTGTGTAGGTGGGTATATTAGGTAAATAGGTAATTATATATAGGTCATTAGGTAAATAGGTATAGAGGTGTAAAGTATAGATTTTTTAGATTGATCTAGAATTTTCGTGTTATCTATTCAAATAACACGTTCGTCCCGCAAAACTCTTTGTTTCAGGCGTCATTTACTCTACTCATTCTTTTTATAAACTATTTGTCGCCACACTTTTCTGTCCTGGCATACTACTCTAGCTTTCTTCTCGTCCATGCATTTTTTCATGCAAGCTCTCGTGTTTCTATGGCTTCTTATGTCTTTTCGGATTAGTGCCTTATTCACAGATTCTAACCACTCTGTCGGCGATCTACTCTGGGCATTCTGAATTAAATTCACGAAATTCATTGAATTCACGGAATTCATGAAATTCCCGGAATCCACTGAATTCATGGAATTTACGGAATTCACGGAATTCGCGGAATTGAAGGATTTCACGGTACTTATGGAATTCAGGAAATTCATGGAATTCAAGGAATTGATGAAATCCAAGGAACTCACGAAATTCATGGAATTCGCGGCATTCACAGAATTCATGGAATTCACGGAATTCGTAATAATATTGATCTTCGGAACAATTGAAACAATGCACTCTCTGAATCAATTTATTCCACTATCTCGGATCATTTATCAATCTGAAGTTAGCAAACTAAACAGGACAGAAACTGGTACTGAAATCATCAACATATAGAAATGGACCGATAACCCTGTGGGAAGCACTGAAATCGGCTTTAGAGAGAGAAAAAACATATAAGGGGTAGATCTGCCTTTTTCTATTCCAGGACTGTGTCAAGTTAAACGGATGCCCCGCGCATTGCCTAAATATTTATTATGGTTAATTTGTTTGTAAACAATGATAAATAATAGATTATAAATATGTAGCTATAATAATAAATAACCTTAAACTTAAATCCTTCTTGCCATTTGATTGAAAATAATCCGTTTGTAAGAAACAAGTTCATATAAAAACATTAATATTAAAGTATTTAAGGTATTAAGTGAAGGTTTAAAGGTTTCTGTTTTAACATTTCTATGAAAACTTAGCACACCTCATCGACATATAGAAATGGACCGGTAACCCTGTGGGGAGCTCTGAAATTGGCTTTTGAGAGAGAGAAAACATTTGAGGGGTGAAACTGTCTCTTTCTCGATACACCTAATTGGTCGAGAGTACTTTCGATGGGTGGAGCTTGACGAAGCACAGGACCGTGCTTTGTATCGCGAATGCCCCACTATGTGTTTTGTTCATAATTTGCCTGTCAAAGTTCAATTAATTATAAGTTAATGTGCATAAATATTGAAAAAGGTGGCAGCCTGTGGCAAATTGTTTAATTTAGAAGCAGACAGTCCAATTTTCAATCAAGAAGAAAGAATTTTTAACAAAATTTAAGAGTTTTCAAAAAAATAATTCAGTTTTAAACTAAGTAATGAATTTTTTAACCAAAAAGATGAATTCTAAACCAAAAATTTAACAGAAGAATTTTTAATGGCAAATAAGGAACTTTCAACCAAAAATAGTTGGATCTTCTTATTTGGCTCTATTAGTTTAGTTCGCTTCAAGTGAAGAAACGGGAAAAGATGGAAATAATTGAATAGAATTTTGATCATTCGTTGACTAGATAATAACATTGTAAATAAACATTGAAGCTTATTTCTAATAATTTTAAAATATAAGGTTAGAAAACTGGACATTTTTGTTGAAAAATAAATTTAATTTTCCATTGTACACTTTTTTTTTTTATTTTAAACTACTAAGTTTAATCTTTGAAAAATTGGATGACCCCATTTTTCAAATTTGTGACACTTCACAGTTTTACACTATTATTAATCTCCTGAGTCGAGAGCCTATACGTGCTATTTAAATGTATATCTGATAAGTACCTATTCATAGAAATGTTAAACAGACACCTTTAAACATTCACTTCATACCTCAAATACTTTAATATTGATGCTTTTATATAAAATTTCTTCTTACAAAAGGATTATTTTCAATCAAATGGCAAGAAGAATTTAAGGTTTCCAAGTTCTTTGAATAAGCAAATTTGAAAATTTTTTTAAAAATGTTTTTAAATTTTTAATTTACCATACCTACATATTTATAATCTATTATTTATAATTGTTTACGAACAAATTAACCATAATGAATATTTAGGCAATGCGCGGGGCAACCGTTTCACTTGACACAGTCCTGGAATAGAAAGAGACAGTTTCACCCCTCAAATGTTTTCTCTCTCTCAAAAGCCAATTTCAGTGCTTCCCACAGGGTTATCGGTCCATTTCTATATGTCGATGGCACACCTGTACATTTAAATAGCACGTATAGGCTCTGGATTCACTTAGGAGATCAAAAATAGTGTAAAGTGTCACAAATTTGAAAAATGGTGTCATCCAATTTTCTCAAAGTTTAAACTTATGAGTAGTCGGAAATAATAAAGTGTGCAATGGAAAATTAACTTTATTCTTCAACAAAAATTTCCAGTTTTCTAACCTTATATTTTAAAATTATTAGAAATAAGCTTCAATGTTTATTCAAAATGTTATTATTTAGTCAACGAATGATCAAAATTCTATTTAATTATTTCCATCTTTTTCCGTTTCTTATTTGCGATTAAAAAGTCTGCTGTTAAATTTTTGGTTTAAAATTCATCTTTTTGGTTAATAATTTCATTATCTGGCTTAAAATAGAATTATTTTTTTGAAAATTCTTAAATTTTGTTGAAAAGTCTTTCTTCTTGGTTGAAAATTCGACTCTTTTCTTAAAAATTAAGCAATTTGATTGAGATTTTTTTAGTTTAAAAATTCAATAATTCAGTAGAAAATTTTACTATTTGGTTGAAGGTTGATGTATTTTCCTCAAAATTCGTTTTTTTGGCAGAAGATCAATTTTTTGTTCAAACTGCAACTATCTGGTTAAAAAATAATCTGTTTTAGTTAATGATTAAAGTATTTTGTTGAAAATTTGTTTTGTTGTTTTAACTGGTAATTTTTAAAATATTACATTTTTTCTTCTATCACATTTATCTTTTATTTTTATTACATTTTATATATTTTACATATAGGGTAAGTGTGGGTATTACCGTGGATGCTCCTATTACTGCGGTGTCAAAGATAAATAATTATTTATAATGTTTTGAATGTATATAATGCTTTGAAACAATTCAGAACATTATTATGTGACATATTTTTAATTATCATCAATAAATCAACTGCAGTTACTATGTTTTTAACTAATTTGTTGCAATTTGAATCTCCTATTACCAGCTATTACTTCGTATTTGGCACACGACTTTCCTTGTTGCATGTTTTACCGCGGCTTTTCAGGCGTCAACAGGCGTTATATCATAACCTCAAAACTAACCTTACTTAGTCGCCCGTGCGATAATGCCTGTCAGTGTCTCAGTGTGTCTTTCATCTCAGTGATTTTTAATGCATGTTATCAAAAATATAAAACATAATTACAAGCTTTAAATCTCCTAAATTATTGGTAACTTCACTTGAAATAAAATAGCTGTATTACCAGCGCAGTAATTGGGTTACCACGGTAGTTGGCGCGCGGTAATTCATGCAGTCCGCGGTAATATCTACATGGAACATTTTTTTCAGATTCGCATTTTTCTCGTAAATATAATTTCTTTTCACGTTCTAACGACTGAATTCTATTGATTAAATACCAAATATTGCTTCACGAATTAATGCGTAACGAATTTCCCATTCAAACACTTGTTTTTCATCTTCAAAAGTCGTCTTGATTTTTTTCCCGCTGTAATACCCACACTTACTCTACATTTTATATATTTTTTTCATTACATTATTTTTGATCTATTACATTTTTCTTCGAAAATTCAACTTTTTAGGTTGACATTTCAAATCCTTGCTCGAAAGTTGGGCTGCTTTCTTGAAAGCTAATTTTTTTGGTCGAAGATTGATAATTTTATTTGAAAAATTGTGTTTTTTTGTTATAAATTAATTTTTATTACTGAACATTTTACAATTTGATAGAAAATTCAACTATTCACTACAAAATCAAATTGTTTTGTAGAAAATTCGGTTTTTTATTGCTTATTAATTCTCTGAAATAAAAATTTACCTATTCTATTTTTGGGCAAAAATTAATCTTTCTTAGTTTAAAAACTCATCTACTTAGTTTACAAATTTCAGGAAGGAAAGAAATATGAACTAATAATAGTTCAAAATTCAAATGCTTGTTGAAAATTCGTCTTTTATGAAAGAAAATTAATCTTCTGTGTGGAAAATTCATCTTCTCAGTTAAAATTTAAATTATTTAGTTGAAAATTTTACTGTTCAGGAGAAAGCTCATATGTTAAATAGTGTCAGTAGTATGATGAGTCCAAAGCCTGCTATCAGTTTGTTTTTAATAAGATTATTCTGATAAAGTCAAGATGAAAACTGCAAATACGTAATGTTTATAATAATTTATATTACCTTAATGTTATGATATTCGTTGTATTACCTGCAATTTTCTTGCCACAAGTGAGAAATAAAATTAACGTTCGAAACTCATGATTATTCAGAAATACTTTTTATTTTATAACATTCTTAGTTTATTTATAGGAAATAAATATGTCAAACAGAATATAATATGAGAATAAATTTAAACATAAATATGAACATACATATATAAACAAATGTAACATGGAACATATAAACAACTTCACGGAGAAAAATGGATGTTTAAACGTAACATCTAGATGTTCTGTGTTAAAATATTTTATGTTTAACTATAGGACAGCAATCTAGATGTTCAAAGTTAGTATCTGTAGATATTGAAAAGTGTAAAAAAAAAGTGTCAAGCTGTAAATAATTGAGGAGTTCACTTATTTTTGATCATTTAAGGAATTAATTAAAACTGATTTGTAAATTTGAAATTAAACTTGAATGTTCATACATGAACGAAAAAACAGATCAAGGGTATGAAATATCGATCAGGATACATTCGGTCAAGTTGAGGTTATGTTCAATATTTGTAATTCAAAATCTTCAAAATAAAAATGCGGTAAGTAAGCTGAGACTGAATGATCTGTAATCAGCATGTAAAATTCAATCCACTTTCGATTACTGAAACTCAAATTTTATTTTAAATTGACAAACATTTTGTCAAATGTGTTCAAGTCAATATAACCTAAAACTTACGCTCATTGTTCCGTCGTGTAGAGAGACAAAAGTCGTTATCCGATTTTAATCAAGGGTAGCTAATTTCGATCCTTTGGAAATATTCCAAAATTGTAATATTCCATAATTGTAATATCGAAAACATAGCCGAAAATATAGTCGTGAAATTCCAATGCGCAGGGCGATTTTAACATCTGAATGTGTTTCAGTTTAAGATAAAAATATTTGTACGCCTAACATCTCAAAAAGATACTAGATGCTTGACATGAATATCTCTGCATGTTAGGCGGTACAATCTTACCCTTTGAATATCTACAATAAAACATCCATTTTTCTCCGTGTTAACAGTAGTTCTATAGACTATTGATTTTTGAAAAGAATGTTTTTTGTTAGATGGTGCCTTATTCTTATTTCTTCGTCGTTTTTATCAGTCGCTAAATTCTTCAAACGGAGAGTTAGGTACTTGACAATTATAAGCTTCATAAGCTGCGTCCGGTGATCTCTAAGGAAACCTTGATCAAACGCACAGGCTGCCACCATTTTCAATATTTATTCACATTAACTTATAATTAAATAAACGTTGACAGGCATATTATAAACAAAACAATAGTCACGGTGGCTTTTAAAAAGTTAAATGCTATTTTCAGGTAACCCAAAGTTATGAATAGGAGATTGTTTTGAATGCTTCTGGGGAACGATTTTTGATGAAATTAAAATATTTCCCTGAACGGATTTTTTTTGCCTGGAAAAACCTATTTGAAATACTGAAAATCAGTAAAATACTATTTTCAAGTTAATAAGACTATATAATTACGTTTATATAAAGGAGTTATATGTAAATTGGAATTACTAACGAGAAGGTAATCAATAAATAAACAAAAGAAGCGATTTAAAAAAAAAATTTTAATCATTATATTTGTGAATATTTCATCAAAAAATTCGTATACATAATGTTTAAGTGTCAATATTAATTTCTTATAAAAACTATAGTAAGTATAATATACATAATATTTTAATGTTATTGTAGAATACATAATGTGTAATATGCAATGTACAATAATATATAATAGCTATATAATAATTGTATTATAATTGAACGTGCTTACTGTTATACTCACGTACAGCTTTAAGTAAACGTTCTGCGTAATTAGAATTTGACTTTTTCACTTTATGTTTTTTCCATATTTTTTTTAAGTCTGCATGAGAAGATTCTACGGCTTGTTCCGAGTCCTGTGCTTCGTCAAGCTCTACCCATCGAAAATACTCTCGACCAATTAGCTTTATCAAGAAAGAGACAGTTTTACCCCTCAAATGTTTTCTCTCTCTCTAAAGCCAATTTCAGTGCTTCCCACTGTATGGATAGACTTTTTTTAGGGATAGACTTTTTGTGAGATCATATAAGAACGTCCAAAAAAGGATCCCAAATAAAAACGAATGCCTAGTTTTTAGTGTGAATTTTAACATTTAATTTGGTCCATATTTGAACATGAATGAGATCATGTCCTATCAATAAAATCATCTATGGTACTGCCTTCCGTGTATCTTATTATTAGACATTCAAGTGAATAGTTATTGATATATGCATGCGATAATGAGCAGTTTGTAGTATTTTACATATATTAATCGAATTAAATGAACAGCAAATTCACTCAATAAATATTTAACACTACATACCTACAATTGTACAGCATAAAAATATTCTGTGACAGGGGCTAATCTATATTGGGTACTATAAGATATTACCATAATGTTTTTTTCAAACGGTCTTGGAAATGCACTATATTGACTGATATGAGAATTGTAGATGTACACAATTACAAATGAAGGAAAACGTGTTTTATATTTGATAACACATACGTTTGTATATCCTTTGTATCCGCGTTCCTAGACTCGTTTCCGGTCAAACGAACCTCGCTTCATTTTGCACATATGAACGAATGTAAATTGCCAATGATCTAACTCGAGGAAAAAAAAACAATACAATAAGATGATGAAGTATGTCTTTAGATTTTTTAAAGATGACACGCGCTTTTCGTAGTCATTGTTAAAAAAACAATATTGTCATCCGGCATCGTAAGTACATGTGGAAACGATTGAAACTTTTCAGTTGGAGAACAATACGGGACCAATATATAGTGATTGTGTTTATCGGCAACCTTTATCTGTCGACGAGCTGCGCATAATAAAATTGTGTCCGTATATATTTTGCGATTTTTAAGCTTTCTTCTTTCATACCTGAACATTTTATTATTATGAAAATGTGTTTTCAAATTTGTGCAAATCATCTAACTTTCATGCTTGTAGAGCGGGGAGAAAGTTGATGTTTGCAACCCGCAGACGTCAAAACAATCTTTTCACATGAGCATAAATCTGTATTACCGACAGAACATCATTTGTCAACCATTTATCCCGTTCGGCGGTGCTGATTCTCGTGAAAAAAGATGGGCGAAAGCAAATAATATAATTATATTTGGCGAAACATCTTTCGAGAGGTTTTTCCCTAGGGTCGAAAGTAATCGAATCAGCAATGTGAACATGCGCGGATATTGCTTGGACGTTCGTGGGTTGACACACGAACTCTTCCTTCGTGGTTGTAAACGTCGACCTTCTCGCTCTGCAGAAAGATATTCTCTACAGCAGGGACATGAAACTATTATTATGATTATGGTTACCAATTTGAGTCAGCGGGAAAAATGTGAGACTGCAGCGCTGATCACCTTTCCCCAAATTATCTTTTTCAAATTTAAGGCCATGTGATGAGTGTGTTACGTGACCAGATACCTACCTTACTGGCACTTTTTTTATTTGTCAACTCATTTTCACACGAATAGCCACATCGAGTTGAAAATTTGGGATGAAGATAAGAAGCACTAAGAAAGGCGGCTCTGGTCCTGAATTATAATAATCATGAAAAAAAAAATTTGTTTACAAAAAAACATTCTTCATGATTATTACAATTTAGGAACTGATCCGTCTTCCCCAGTGCTTCTTATTTATTATCTCAAATTTTCAATTCGATGTGACTATTCGTGTGAAAATAAGTTGATAAATAAAAAAAGTGTCTGTAAGGCAGGAATCCGGTCACGTGACCCACTCGCCACATGGCCTTGAGTGAAATATAAGAATTCATGAACTTTTTCGATTATATTTACATTTATTAAATATTAAAGCGATATAACCATCTTTTTTTAGTTATAAACTAAACATATATACGTTACGTGTAACAGGGCTAATTTATAATAACAATATTTGATAAATTGTTCTTGGTTTTTGCGACCCTCAGTACTTATATTAGTTTTCCGTTTTGTGGCTTAGGGGTCCGTAAAAGATGAAGGAGATTTAAATTTTCATCAGACGTTCGGCTCCATATATGGGCCCTCTTCAGTGATTTATTCCAGAAAAAGTTTATTGGTGCATTTCATTTATTCTCTCAGATAGATTTTTGTGGGTCGGTTTTTTCTTTTTCTTTAGTTTATATATATATTTATATATAGTTAAAAGTTTGTCATAAGGACAGTCGCAGGATTTCGCCGGGAGCGGGTGCTAATCTGAAAAATTGGACCCGCTCCCAGCGAAATCGCGGTAAAATTTCAGCTGTAACCACGTCTCACGACCGTGAGATGGGTGGTTACAGTCTGCGCGAATTCAATACGATGATCCGGCGAAAGTCTCGTGCACCCTGAGGACACGGAGCGACCCAAGGACGACCGCCTTCTGCATTCTCCCTGCAAGTGTCTCAGCATTTTGTTAACATGCGGGGATGCTTTTCAGGCTATTAACAAGTGAAACCTTGGCACCTCCAAGAGCGCCAATGATCAGGGCGTTTAGCTTCACAGAATATTCCGAGTATAACCGTCGCAACTCCCTCATAAGGTCTTTATACCTTTCTTTCTTTTCTTTCTCCTTCGCTGTAACGTTTTTGTCCGCTGGTGCCGAAAATTCGATAGCGAACATGGTTCGTTTCTCGAAGTCAAGAAGAACCATGTCAGGTCTCGAGTGCGCAACAGAAACAATTGTCGAGAATATGAAGTTCCAATATATGCGGCACTTCTCATTTTCGACAATTGACTCTAATTCTCTAGGGGCGTTCAGCGGAGAGGTATTTGGGCTAATGCCGTAAGAGTGACAGAGATGGTAATAAAGCACTCTCAGTGCCGCATTGTGCTTTTGGATGTAGGTTGTTCCCGCATGAGCTGGACAACTAGATAGTATGTGTCCTAGATGCTCGGGGTGTTCATGACACGCTTTGCAGCTATCATCGGGAATATCTTGGCTCAAAATGTGGCGACGGTATGCTAGAGTGGAAATGACACCATCTTGACATGCCAAAATGAAGCCCTCTGTGCCCGACTTCAATCCGGGTGATCTAAGAAAAGCAAACGTCAGCTCATACGAAATCGACTGATCTTCCACATTTCTGTGGAAGATGCCGTGCATCTTCTTGCCGAGGAGCTCTTCGCGGAAGTTTTTCTCCTGTGCTTTCTTAATCCGGGCCTTCAGGAGTGAGTATTCAAGATGGATAAGATTTGATGCATTTCGTTCACCCCTGATATTGAAGTCAAGGCCGAGTGTTCCAGCAGCCTCTTCTGCTGCTTTGTAAAGAAACGCCCCTTTGCCTACTTCTTCGTGTTTTCTGACCATTTTAAGAAGAAGATCTTGTCCATTTGCGACAATATGTGCTGTACCCAGAATAATCCTGTTGTGAAGACATTCAAGATTCAGTATTCTACGACCACCTTGACGGCGTGAGATGTAAAGTCGTGGAACAGAAGACTTAAGGTGCATGCTTTTGTTCATGTGCATAACCTTTCGGGACCCGATATCGAGGGATCTGAGCTCGTCCTTCGTCCATGGAACTACTCCAAATGAATAGAGGAATAGAGGACGGCAAGCATGTTCGTTGCAGATACTTTGTTCCTCGCCGATAGTTCGGAAGACCATAGCTGTCGGAGGAGACGTTTATATCTGCATCGGAGAGTATCCTTTATAGATGTTACGTCCTGAATGCGGCTTTGTGGCACGCCCAGGTATGTATAGGTCTCTTCAGCGCAAAGGTGTCGTATAGCGCTTCTGTCAACGAGTTCAGGATCTTCGGGGATGCCGTTAAGTTTTCCTTTCTTCAAATTAACCTTGGCGCATTTCTCTAACCCGAACTCCATTCCAATCTCTTGAGTGTACTCTGTGACAATTTTTAGAGCTAGATGTAGTTTCTCTTGATTTCTAGCATAGAGCATAAGATCATCCATGTAAAAGACATGAGTTACCTTATGCTTTCAATTTCCAGGTTTGCCACAGAGGTACCCTACGGAATGGCGAAGTGCGAGAGATAGTGGCAATAATGTGAGGCAAAAGAGGAGAGGGCTCATGGTGTCGCCCTGAAACAGACCTCTCTGAAAGGTGATACTGTTAGTAATCACACGATATTTTCCAGATAAGATGGTAAATCTGGTTTTCCAAAGCGGCATTAATCTCTCTATGCATCTCACGATGTGTGGATGAACCTTTAAGCTTTCCAACAGACAGATGATAAGTCTATGGGAGGTTGGATCAAAAGCTTTTCGGTAATCTATCCAGGCCATCGATAGAGATCGTTGATAGGATGCTGCATCTTTACAGACACGTCTATCGATGAGCAGGTTCTCCCGACATCCTGCTACGCCTTTCTTCGAGCCACGTTGTTCACACATCTCTCGCCACACAGGTTCAATTGTCCGAAGAATCCTATCATTTAGGAGCTAAGTTGCCCGTCTTAGGCAGGAGCACTGTGCGCCCTTCCACCAACCACTCCGGAATAGGCTCTTCCGACTTTAGATATGAGGTGAAAATTCGGGCCAGATGCTGGTGGGTCGAAGGAAACTTCTTCCACCAGAAGGTCTTGATACCATCTGGTCCCGGAGCGGGAAAGATCTTCATGCCTCTTAATACGTTTTTCACCTCCTCGGTAGTGATAGGTGGGCATTCTTCCTCAGGTGCTATGAGGGAATTGTACAGGTCTTGGAAGAGTTTAGATGGATCAGATGAAAATTGTTGATTTTCTCTGACCCACTTCTCTCTCCGCTCTAGACTTCTCCTAGCGTTAGATAGTAGTCGTATTCTGTCAACAATATGCTGTCTGATGGTCATTAGCTTTGATTTGTTGATGTGTGATGACGGATCCGCAATTCGCGCGCGAACCGTCGAACCTTGGCAGTGAAATTCCTGCCAGATGTTATGTAGTCAATCACACACTGAATGTGGGATGCGTACTGTCTAGCCCAGCCTATCTTTGTGCTGAGTTGATGCATTCTTCTTTTGGTCTTATGATCAACCGTTGGTTTTGTTTTACGGCTTGCATCTGCCAAAGTTCTCGCTGCATTGTACACACCACAACTGATAGTCCAGAGGTCGGATTCTTCGGAAAAATCTCCACGAAGTTCATCATCCAATTCAGTCAGATCTTTGGGCTTGGGAGAAACCTGGATGTTGATGTTTCTCCGGGTCCTGAAGCATCGTTCTTCCTCTATTGGATGCCTGTTCGCGGTTGGTCTCAGTGTCGCCTCTCTTCCTCTGTTGCCGATTTGTTCTGGATGCGGTTGAGTAGGCACTCCGCTTATATAACCTCTTTTCCGGAGGTTCTCGGCATGGTTTCGCAGACGTTGTTGCGAAAAGTCTGAGAGCTCTGGGTGTTTCTCGCACCACAGAGCATGCAGTCGTGCCATGTAACCTTCTCGTTCAGGGACCATACTGGCATCGTAGCACTCCAGCAGGCCGTCATTGAGTTGATCCGTCCACTTAAAAGTAACAAGATTCCGCCAGTCAATCGCATTGACTCCGTCTTGATTGGCTCCCCCAACTGTAGGGTAGTCGGCATTGTTGTCCGACCCATTGCCGGGAGCCCTGCGCGTTCGATTGTTTTGAACCGCACTTACTACAACTATGTTTGGTGTTGTCATTGTTGTTCCCACGAGCAGCTAGGGAAAGAGTTCGTCCATCCTTGTAGAGCCCCGCATGCAAGGATAAGGCTGTATACTCCGAGAGTCGCCGATTTTCCAGAATCACCGTTAGAGACCTCACCCAGGTGAAATTCAGCTTTCGGCACGGTTCTCACGCCTTCGCTTGGGGGTTATTCCTTCGGGACCATCCCTGGACAATTGTCCGCGACTGCTTATTAATTATTGTAACCATATTCAGCAGAAACCCTTGGTACAGGGACCCTCTATCCGCAACCCGAGGACGCGTTCGGTGGCTTTGTCATAAGCCCTTCGGTTCTATTCCAAAGGAATCGAAACCGAAACCGAAATATATATATATATATATATATATATATAATAATATATATAAATATATATATAAATATATAATATATATATACATGTATTTTCCATATACTTAAAATTATTCTTCTTTGTGACTGAAGTATAATAACAATCTTTAAACATTTGCATCTACTGCGTGTTGTCTTCAATTACTGCCCACACAGCCGTAGATATGTAACATTAAATTCTTATTTTAACATCACCTATAGTCCCAAGACATAATTGCACTAAAGTTATTTACTTTGAATACTGCTTTTCATTTATTGCTTTCTTTGTAATGAGTTTGATATTTATTAAAAGAGCGAAACTAAAATGTCATAAACATGATCGTACGATACAAAAAAGTGGGTAAATAAAAAATGGCACTCTAGTTGAGTTTTACGTACAACTTTTCATTGTTTTCAAAATCCCCTCTTCCCCCCTTTTGAATATAAAACATAAGCCAACCATTTGAGATTGTAAAGTTATACATTTAGAGACCTGAGAGACGGCAAACTCCACAAAAATACATAAAAGTTTATTAAGATATTTGCAAAACATTAAAAAAGAAAATTGAATCAAATGAATTATCTTTCACAAAATCCTGAGAAATATACGAAAAAAGAAGAAAAATTAACAAATAAAAATTCAAAAATAGCATGACAAAAATAACCCACAATGCATTTTAAAATATTTCAAAGAATTTAGAACAGAAAATATAAAAGCAAACTGCATTCTCGGTTATCTACTTTAGAAAAACGTCACTGACCGCAGACAAATTTTACGGGGAAAAAACGTTATGGTCCACTTAGGAAACATGTGGTTTTAGGAAAGCCGGTTTTCACTCAATTTTATTCTGAATCGCACAGAGAGTAGTCGTCAGTGAGATGAAGAACACAAATAGAACAAAATTCAGGAAATGTGAAAAAACTAAAAAAAATTTTTTCAAAGGTTGTGTCATAGAAATTCAAACTGAATTTATAATTAAAACAAAGGGTAAAGAAATATCAAAAACAGCTGATCGAAACTTTTAAATTTTAAAAAGAAAAAGGAAAGAAAAACTGCTAATTCTCAAGGTCAACAACATTTTTCTACCATTATTATGACTGCCTTTACTTGGCGGATTAATGTGTCGGGTTGTTAATATTTTTATTCCAAAAAAATGGTTCAACTATATAGAGTTGTTTTTTTCTCACATGTTCGTAACTTAGATCAAGATTTACAACTTTATACTCCTATTTGTGTCGGTTTTTCATATCTCAGGTTTGCATATCATAACCTTACAATCCTTGCCATTTTGGTGTTTTATACCCAAAGGGTTGGGGGGAAATTCAACTCATATTCTGAAAAATAATTAATGAAAAGCACAAACAAAGGTAGGCAAAAAACGCAAGAACGTTTACACACCCCGAGTCTCAAGTTCTCAAATGTGTAATCTCTTTGATGCCATTCTCTTTGTCTCTCAAGTTCACAAATTTACAATTGCAAAAAAAGAGTGATAGTGTTAATTTTATACTAAATATATTTCTTCCACATCACACAACCACCAATTAAAATAAATTTTTTTTTAATTACCCTTTTGCCATGTGAAATTTTTTTGGTTATTTCTTAATTGCCACGTTTAACCCTTAAAGCGCCAACTGGGTATGAGAAGACCCCACTTTTTTTGCGCGATTATACTGAAGCCACTTTTTTTAATTCGGGTTTTGTGGTACCTTAGCGTTAGTTGAACATCTCTTCCTTCGATCGACACAGTTGGCAAGTGGCTGCATAGATTAGTTCAGCTTCTGCATACGTGTGAACAGTCGCCGTCTTAGTTTAGACATAATTCAAAAACAAATGGCCAATTCTAATTATCTGCCTCCGCATTTCTGGTTATTTTGAATCTATAATTTCCTAGTGGCCGTTCCGTCGTCCCGGATTACCAATATATAACTTAGTATTTTCTTGTTACGTCTGTTGCTCATGAAAATAGGCTGGGGGGACAAATAAAGTTAATTATAAAAATGCATAACAGTTCTGTATCTCAGGTCTATTGTTAAGTACCCTTTTAATTATCTGCCTTCTGTCTATCAGGTTCCAAATTTATAATGTTAATTTCTGTTTTTATTTTGGGTCTTATGCCCTTAGAAGAAAGAGGATACAAGAATATAAAAATACTGAATATTTGTCAGGCACGAAAGCTTAGAACAATCTGATACTTTCAATTATCTGCTTTCTGTATCACAGGTTTGGAAAATTGATATTTCCTCAATTACCATGCTCGTTTCTCTGAGTTGCCGTCTCTCAGGTTTCTGAATGTATAACTTTACAATCTGAAATGGTTGGCTTATGTTTTATATTAAAAAAGGCATATTGAAATTGAAGTGGCATTGTCGTTAGGGGTGTTAAAAAAAAAAGAAGTTCGGATCTTAACCTGCATGTTTCATCTTGCAGTACCTTTTGTATTGAAAATGAACCATGTGAAGGGAGAAATAAATAATTTCGCCGACCGTGCAAATTAAAAAGACACTTATTTCTGTTTAGCTTCGAACGTAGAAAATCAACGAAATCGATTTTGTCTCGAACAAGCATTATGGAATTGATTTTTTATACATAATTTAACATAGATAGATAGATAAACGTTTATTTTTAAGCCTCCTGGCCTTAAAAAATTGACTTGCTTACACTTATTTTTTATAGAATTTTCTTAAAACTAACCCTTAAAAACTAACATCCATTCATTCCTTATCTTTAAGATCACACGCTCTTATCGCCTTGCCTTCCTCGCTTCGCCTCGCTTCGCCTCGCTTCGCCTCGCTTCGCCTCGCTTCGCCTCGCTTCGCCTCGCTTCGCCTCGCTTCGCCTCGCTTCGCCTCGCTTCGCCT